>VKHL01000052.1:125351-142563 GCA_015146655.1 Ochromonas danica | reverse complement strand
TGTTGTTGTTGTTGTTGTTGTTGTTGTTGTTGTTGTTGTTGTTGTTGTTGTTGTTGTTGTTGTTGTTGTTGTTGTTGCTGTTGTTGTTGTTGTTGTTGTTGCTGTTGTTGTTGTTGTTGTTGTTATTATTTGATTGTTTGATAATATGATATGATTGTGGTAGGACTCCGAAAGATGATGATAAGCCAGATTGATTTGAATGAAGACAATAGTCCATTGTTATCGATCTTTGATCATCTACAAGAACGAATCAATCCTTCTGTCGAGATGATCTTTCCTGGTCGAGATCTTAGTCTTGCCTTTAATGGTTTACAAAGTCTAACTTGGCCATGTACACGTTATCCATTACCTCCTCCTCCTCTTGTTAATGCTACTACCAGATTGAATAGAACAGATATCATCGAGTCACTGTTGATGAAACTAGCAGATAAAATTCAGACTTGCTCTCCACCAATGACAATTACTGACTTAGCAATGGCAATCAATGGATTACAGGTAATGTGAATTTCAATTGATATTAATCCAATGGTTATATTAACTCAATTACTACTTCATAATGATAATGATGCTGATATATTTTAGAGGATGAATTGTTCAAGTCCTGCAGTCTGTAAAGCAATGAATCTATTAGCTGAAACACTATTAATGACAGTGACAAACTTGACTACTTGTCATAATAACAACAATCATCATAATCATCAGCAGGGTCAACATCATCATAAGCAGCAGCATCGTCGACATCATCATCATCAGCAGCAGCAGCAGCAGCATCGTCAACATCAACAACATCATATTGAAATCAAAGGACATGATATTGTGATGATAATGCAAGGTATTCATAATTTAGGTTCAATTTTCATGTCACATAATAATAGTCTAGCTGGTAATATGACAATGAAAGCATTAAGGTTAATGATTGAGAATTGTCAACATTTCAAATCAGAAGATCTTAGTTTAGCATTTTACTATTTTCGTGCTATTCATCAATATTCCATGTCATATCGTGGTAGACATCCTATGTTAATAAAGAATCAATCTATGTTAGTATTAAATGATGAAGGTCCATTAAGTGGTACTATTAAACCTATGTCATCTCTATTAGTTAAGATATTAAAAGCTTTATCAATGAAACTAATAGAAAGAGATGATAATGATAGTAGTAGGATGATGACAGGTCCTATGGTAACAACTGCTTTATATGGTTTAAATGGTTGTTATTATCAGAATCCAGATGTCATGAATATTGTCAAAGAATTACGTGATGATTTTGAAAAAGCATATTTTAATTGTCAATCATTAATACTACAATTATCATCATCATCATCATCATCATCATCATCATCAAGTTCATTGTCATCATTGTTATTAAATGGACAAGATATAGCAAATGCATTACAAGGTTTGAAAACATTATCTCCCATGTCTTCAGATCTATTGTCAATAATTAATATATTAGCTGATTTTATTGAATTATCATCATCATCCTCACAATCTGAAATAATGATGACAGCAGAACAAATTGTTGATGCATATGAAGGATTACAAAATATGCGTAATAATCATCCATCTGTGATTAGATTACTTCGATTATTAAATGAGAAATTAGCTTCTATGCCATATCATGATCAATCTGTTATGATACCACCACCACAACCACAACAACAACAACAGATTATGATCTATCCTGTTAATGGCAATGAAGAAGGGTCGTTTATAACATCAAAGAGATCCAAACAAGAACATTCACCTTATCTATTCACAGGATTATGTATAGCACGTGCATTATGGGGATTTCGATTAATGCGAACTACTACTACAATAACTACTACAAGTAGCACAGCTAATACTACATCAACAATGGATATGTTGAATCAACCTTCTCAATCCAATATAACAACAAAACCGATATTGTTACAAGGAGTTGATTTACAAGCAGAAGTAACAATAGCAGAAGGAGAAGATGAAAATGTTGTTGTTGTGTTAGAAGCAATGACATTACTTGCTAGACGTATTGAAAGATCAACAGCTATTATGTCAGCAAAACAATTAGCATGGGCAATCTATTCTTTACAATATCTTAATCCAAATTATCCTGCAGTAAAACAAATCTTATTAGCATTAATAGAGAAAATGCTTGTTTCAAAAGATGGTTTTAGTGGAATGGATATAGGAATTGCTATCTATGGATTACGATTTATGGATACTACTACATCTGCTGATGTACGTACTATTATACATATCCTATTAATCAAGATGGAACAATCTAACTTACCTATGGATATTAAAGCTTTCCCATTAGCTTATTTGGGATTAGTGAATACTGATGTATGGCTTAAGAAAAGGTTTCTTTATATCTATTCACATAAGATACCTAATGTAAAGAGTTTAATGACTCTTTCTTAAACATAGATCATACTACTAGTCTAGACTATACTATATCACTGTCAGTCTGTCACTCATCTATATAGGCTACAGTAATTTATATCTCATTTCTTAACATTAACATTAACAACAACAAAAACATACAGTAGGTTTTATAAAGTAATAATAAGATAATGTTGTCTTTATCACACAAAATATAATAATATTCATACATAGAAAAGAACAAGAGAGAGAGAGAATAACATTCAAAATGATATAATTCAATCATCCATGTAGTATTTCACTCCATCACAAGCATACATACAGTACATACGAAATCATCTTCTCTTTTTTGATTAACACCACGAATCAGACCATGCATAATAGGATCAATCTACAATGCAATAGCACAAGATGAAAAACATGAGAGGACAAAGTATTTTCACAATGCAACAGCATGTAGTATTCAATAGAGTTGCAGCCAGAACATCGACCGTAAACGTTTTAACGTTTTGACTTAGAGAGAGCGCGCGCGAGAGAGCGAATGTAGAGGCAACAAGATCGGGTGCTTCTTGTTCTTGACAACTAGTCCGGCTTACAGCAAACAACCACATAACTATAACCATCAAACTATAACTAGTCTACTAGTAGTAGTAATAACAATAACTACCACATACCAGCTTTTATCTATTATCTTCTAAATGCTGTGCATCTCTCTAAACAGACAGCCCCACATCTTTTCGGGGGCAAACAAACAAGCAAAGGTCTAAGACCAAAAAGGAAAGAATTCATTTTAAAAAAAACAGCTGGAAATAAACAAATAATCATAATCACATTCACATTGATCAACCCATGGGCCACCATCTCTTATCGTGCATGAAAAGCAACAATATCCTTAAACTTCTCAAGGTTAAATGGCTTGGGTAAGAAAGACGTGACACCAGCTAAATAAGCGTCTTGAACTGTAATATCGTCAGAATTGGCAGAACAACCAATAATTACTTGATGGTGAGGACGACGGTGGATATCATGGGTGGAACATTGACTATTATCATTATCGTAGTAACTATTGTCATTATTATTATTGTTGTCATCCTTTGTGTGCATGATATCCGTAAGGTTGACATCTTCACTTGTTAGTGTTCTGTCAATCGATCTGTTCCATTGGCTTAATGAAGATTGTTGACTCACAAAGGGTGGCTTGTGAGTCACAGCAGAAAACGAAGATGATGATGCAGAAGTGCAGATAGCAGAGATAGTAGAAGAATTAGCATTATGATGGGATGGACTGGATGCAATGTTTTCATGACCTATTGGCTGTGAGAGCCGAGGGAATAGAGGTGGTGATGATGATAATGATGATGGTGATGATGATTTGTGATCTTGTGGAATGGTAGATTGATAATCATTCGAGGATAAAGGGACAGGAGTAACTTTTAATCCTGCAGTCGATGCCTTATGAAATCGATCTAGTTCTATGGATCGTATCTTCTTTGTGGCTTCAAATCCATCCATAATTGGCATTTGAATATCCATTAGAATGACATCAAAGTGGTCATTCCCTGACGCTTCTTGTTGTATCCACTTCTCAACAGCTTCAGCACCATTTTGTGCTGTTTCAACAGTATGACCATCCTTTTCCAATACTTTCCGAGTCATTTTCAGCACAGGCAATGAATCATCCACAATTAAGACATTTAAGGATTTGATATCATCAAAAGAGTTGCGCCGTGGAATACATGCAAGTTCAGCCAAGCAGCTACTATTGAGAGACGAAGATCTCGACGGTTTTGGAGGAAGAGTAGTAGACACAGGAGAAGGATTAACAGCAACGCTTGTAGCCTTTGGTGAAGGAGGCATTAATGGTCCTCTACTATTCATCATATTTCCTACCCCTCCTTCAATAATCTTACGAACAGATGAAGACGATACAACCATCGATGGTGTGGTGAGAATATTCTGTAGAATAACAGGAGAAGAAGATTGAGCAAGAGGTGGATTACGTGGGAAATAAGGGAAAGCAAACCAAAACACACTGCCTGTCTCGCCATCATAGCGATCTCTTACTCCACAATATCCTTTCAAGGCCTCCATTCTTCGTGCAAGACTATACAGACCTAATCCTGTTCCACCAGCTTGACGTTGTTTAGAACAAAATGGTTCAAACAAAGATGATCGTATATCAGCGGCTACTCCAATTCCATGATCCTCCACTTCAATGCGAACATAACGATCGAAAGGTTCAGAGCTAGAAATATCGTCTTCTTTGCAACCAAGATCTACATTATTATAGGTAGAGGCTGTTATTGTTCGAAGGTAATGGTCCTCGTTGGTCATACCACTAGACGATAGTTCATTGTCTTCACTCTTTCTGTCTTCCAAGCAGACACGAACAGTAACAGGACCACCCATGCTATACTTGATACCATTAGCAATTAAGCATAGAATATTCTCTGTGAGCCATTGCTTGTCGGTACAGATAAATACAGCCATATCCTCTGGTAAAGGCAGTAGGGCTATTGAATTCGAAGACAACATATCCAACACACATGCTACAGGTGATTGTAAGCATTCGATGAAAGAGATGGTCTCCATATGCGCAGCCAGCTTCACCCCATGACTTGCTTTAGTATAATCTAAACATCGATTGATTATCATGGTCATGTAAGTGCAAGTGTTTCGAATACTATCAATTGTGCCTTCGGCAGCAGTAGTTTGACTTCGAATATGGCGTTCACACATTCCATCTTGATGACAACAACACGGAATCGCCTTCTCAATATCCGAGCAAATTATCTTGAGCAAATCACAACCATTGGTAAAAGCAGCTAAAGGCTGATGAAAACCACATCCCAAACACATTCACAAGCACGAACATTAATACATCGCAAAATAGCAAAAGTAAACGATCAAATGAAACTAACCGTTTTGAGATCATGAGCAATATTGGCAAGCATATATCTCCATTCTGAAGCATTTGATCGCTCATAGTCTTTGGTCATATCAGCTTTTACTGCATCATGCATCAGCTTACATGCAATCGTATGATTGTATCTTTTCAAGTAGATGGAAAATGCTCCCAAAACAACACTCAAGGAAATCGAAATAGAAGAATTTGAAGCTGCAAAGGCAATTCCACAAGCAACCAGGAAAGTAGATGATATCAACCAACTCAACAAAACGGTTGTCTCTTGAAGTGATGGAAGAATATTATCAAGTAAAATAGGTAAGATGGTTAGAACGACTAGATTCTCTTGAGGTAAGAGTTGTTTCTTATAACCCATCGAACAAAACCTCTTCATGATCGTTGAAGTATAATGTTTATTACCTTCACCACCATTCAAACTCTCACAGTCACCAACCAATTGTTTTAATACTAATAAAACGCCTACCGCGACTGTAAAGTATAACACAAACAAGTCTTCTGAACCATAACGACTAATCCAACCACCACAATACTGACCAAACGATCCATTCCATTTCGTCTGTTGTTTACTCGATGTTGAAGAAGATTGATCAATGGGCATATTTTGAGTGCGAAGAAGTGGATAGTGGGAGAATAAAGTCCACCATGCCATAATTGGCATAGAGAGATTCAATGAGAAGAAAGCCCATTCAAAAGAGGAATAGGATCGCTCCTCAACCGTTGAGAAGGAAGTCAGACCGACTTGGACAATGCTCTCAATGGTTAAGACCATAGCAATCAGAAAGAAATTCATCCATGGTGTAGGTGGATGATAACATTGATAATAATATTTTGCTTCTGCTTCATTACGAAAGCCTAAGGAGAGATCAAAAAGTAAACCTTCCCCTAATGGATTTATGGGATGATGATGATGTTGTGAATAATGATAATGAGAATAGTTGTTGTTCATATGAGCATTAGCTGTTGTGGTATCCTTCATCTCATAGGAAGTATTATTGGGATTAATCCTGACAGAGCTACCAATGTTATTGTTGTTATTATAGTGGAGGTCTGGTCGTATTTTACTGGTAGGCATAACAACAAAAAGAAAGGAAAGAAATGTGGTTTTAAAGGGGGAAAAACAATACGTTGATGAGAGGGAACAAAATCTACAATCAGCAGAAATTTCTCTTTTCGTTGTTGTGATTTGTTGCAATGATATGTATTATAATGGTCTTGTCTACTTGACTTCGCACTGCTGCTGCTGCTAGAGGATTAGTCCAGAGACGTTGTGGAAAGAAAGACAAAGAGACAGCAGTTGCAAGAAGGGAAGAAACAGAGTCAAAGGAGGGGGAAAACAAAGTCGAAGTGAGCAAGTTTGATTATATTGCCAAGTCAGAAGTCACGTCATTCATCAACCAAGTGAAGTCCAACTTCATCTTCAATTCGCCACCCAATAAAAACCACTCACTCTCCCTCCCTTCCTCCCAACCTGCTGTTAAGTTAACGATATGTTAAGTTAACAGTAGTTAAGTTAACGATCAGTTAAGTTAACTGTGGCGTCGCCAACTTCAGCTCAAAAAGTCCGTTTTTCTGTTTTCAGAAATTTCGAGCTTTCGTATTTCAATCCTCTTGTAGTTAACTTAAGAAGGATCTGCTGTTTGTTGTTGGAAGTGGAGATGGATTGCCATCATTATTATCTCATCTATCTTGTCTTTCTATCTCTCTCTTTATCTCTCTCTGATAATTCATTCATCATTAACTCCAACGACTCTAAAAGGAATAATAATAATAATATAGCAGTAGATAGTAGCAAAACAAAAGAATAAAAAAAAAATGAATTATTTTTTTGTTCCATCCTCATTACAACGTCTACAAGAAGAAGAAGCAGAAGAAACTCATTCTTCACGTTTATCCTCATATGAATATGATGAAGAATTTGAAATGTTAGTTGCTGCTTTCTTACGTGATATGGACTATACTACTGTCAATCAAACAGCATTGAATATCATTTATTCTATGATTAATGCTGGTATTATTTCTTTACCCTATGCAGCAAGTCAAGGTGGAATTCCTTTTTATGCTATTATAGTCATTCTGATCTCAATCATGTCTGCTTATACTTCTATTATGGTCATCTCTATGGCAAATGAACAAAAAGTACGTACATTAGAAGATTTAGCAGAATGTGCATTTGGTCCTCGTGGATTCTTTGCTGTTTCCTTCTTTCAAATCTTATTCTCCTTTGCCTTGATGGCAATTACTTTAGATGTCTTTACAGATATCATGGTAGATGTCTTTCATAATTCACCTTACCAATATTGGATATTAACAGATCGAATTGGTCAACTACTATTAGGATCTGTTGTTGTCATTCCCTTATGCTTAATGAAAACTTCCATGTCAAGTATGAGATGGACTTCTTATGTTACCGTCTGTGCACTAATTGCTGCTTTAGTTGCAGTAATTACAACCTATCTAGCAGATTCAAATAAAGCAGATACGATCATAACTAGTCGTGATCTATTAGAAGAGGTGATGTTACCTAAAGCAAACATCTGGTTTATACTCTTTCTTTCTGTCTTTGCATTCTCTTGTAATCAGAAAGTCATGACTGTATATTCATCATTACGACAACGTAGTGTTCCACGTTGGCAAAGAGCTGTCAAGAAAGCATATTTTGTTCTTATTGTACTCTATTTATTCTTTGGAATCTTTGGATATATTGCCATTCGAAGAATGGGGAATGATTTATCGAATGTTAACTTCTTTTTAAGTGATGGTGATGAAAGGAAAGTCATCTTTGACCCTGTGAGGTGAGAGTTACAGTATAGCCTGCATGCCTCGCCGCCTGTGTGTGTGTGTGTGTGTGTGTGTGTGTGTGTGTGTGTGTGTGTGTGTGTGTGTGTGTGTGTGTGTGTGTGTGTGTGCGTGTGTGTGTGTGTGTGTGTGTGTGTGTGTGTGTGTGTGTGTGTGTGTGTGTGTGTGTGTGTGTGTGTGTGTGTGTGCTATGTGTGTGTGTGTGTGTGTGTGTTGAGGTAGACTGACTAATTGTTGTACATACTCATGTGTTTCTTATAGAGTGATGGTAGCATTCTCGTTGTTACTCACTATCCCAGTGGATTGTTTAGTAGCTACAACAACTTGGAGACGATTCTTTTCTAAATATATGAAACTCTATCAATATACCCATGCTATTAACCAATATAATCATAATCAGACTACGGGTGGAGGAGTTGGAGGAGTAGGATTGGGAGGAATATTTGATAAATGCTTTTGGAGAGTAACAATTGTGTCCATGTCTACTCAATCCTCACAAGCAATCTATGATGCTTTACAACAAGGTGGAGAAAGTGTAGTAGGTAATGTTGCTAATGGATTGCCTAGAAATCCTTCTCTTCCTCCTTCTCCTGCACGATTTAATCGTCGATCAAGAGGACCTTATCTTAGTCGTGCTGATTCTAGTCAATCATCATCACATCAACCTCATGAGTTTCTTTCTCATGAGGATGGTACAGTTTCCAGGCTAACAAGTGCTCGTACTTCCCGAGAAGTCGATGAAGCAGGATGGAGTATGTATTCAAATCCTTTACGATCAGATGAGAAAAAGTCCAAAGTGAGTCATGATCATGGTAGCAGGACAGTGTCCTTTGCTGCGGCAGATGGTCAACCACTCCAGCGCAATGAAGAAGAAGAAGAAGAAGATGATGATGATGATGATCATAACGATGATGATGAAGGAGAAGGAAGAGAGCAAGGTCAACAAGATTCACGTAATAATAATAATGCCTTGTATCCAGATATGGCATTAGATGGATCTCCTTCACGATGTGGAGTCTCTGCTTTAAGACGCACTTCACCTGCTTTAGTGTTGTATGTCTTATGCTTTCTTACTTGCTTGGGTGTACCACATTGGCTGTATCTTGCAGCTTCCGTTTGTACTCTTTCTACAGCTATCTTACTCTTTATCTTCCCTTCCATTTTGTATTTCCGTCTTGGATTGACAAGTGACTATCAATCCATACCATTGATCTTCAATATCCTGCCTAACCAAGTGTATATGTATATAATACAAATTACTGGTATTGTATTCATCCTCTTTGATGTCCTTTTATTATGCTATTTCTTTGTTCGTGGAGAACATTTTGTTCAATCACGATCATAAGAGATAATGAAAGAGACGAAATGTAGAGGACTTTTGTTATGATAATACTGTATATATAAGTGATAGTCTATCATGAATAAGTGACATTAGACTAGTAATAATGTCCTTGTTCAAGAGAGTTTCCAACAGTAATACTATAATCAATAATTACGGAGGTCTTGCACGTAACAACACAACTCACAATTTGCATAGCCAAACTAGCAAATTGCAAGTTATAACTCATCTACGTTCAAAAAGTGGCGGTTGGTGGAATCCAACAAGGAGGTGCCAATCCATTCAAATTGAATCAATTCAAATTAGAAACCTGTTAAAGGTTAACAAAGGGAAAGATGATGATGATGAACCCGGTCATTTATTTGCTAATCATCTTATTCATTCATTTCAAAACAAACCTTGTACAAGCAGGGAATTTTGAACCTATTAGTGTCATGTGTGAAGTCAATGGCTTCTTAGTTCCTGCAATGGTTGATACAGGTGCTGAAATCTCTGTCATGTCAACCTCTTGTGCTAAACGTTGTGGTTTAGCAAGTATGGTTGATATCCAACATTCCGGTCGTGCTATTGGTGTTGGATGTGGTGAGATTGTCGGTGGAATTGATGGATTACCTTTACGTATTGGTCCTTTATCATTTCAAAATAAGGTGTCCATTTTACGTAATTCAAGATGTGACTTTCTCATAGGTATGGATATTTTGAAAAGATTCAAATGTGAGATAAGTCTACGTGATAAAATGTTACGTATGTATGTACGTAATGAAGAAGTTCGTATTTCTTTAGTCACCACACCAGGTAGTCTCTATTGTGATCGTCTTCCATCAACCAGAGGGCAACGACAACAGCAGCAACAACAACAGCAGACTAATACCCAAGAGATGCCAATGGAAGACCAACCATCTTACAAGTCTACAATACTCAACACGGATGTTAGTACTACTTCCTCATCCTCGTCATATTCAAATGATTACTACTATGAAGAAGAAGATGATGAAGAATATGATGATTTTCAAGCAGTTTCCATGGAAGGAGTGTGAATTACAAGAAGAAGGAGAGATGATGATCCAAACCAGGGATATTTTGGTTGTTGCTATATGTAGTCTAATGAAAACCTGCATGTTTTGCGTGCAGAACAGAGCTAAAGGAAGCTTCTTAGTTCATGAATGATTCTAAGATAAGTAGTCTAAGCTGCAGATATCGCTTCGTCCAATCAACTCTGTGGAAGAGAAGAGGGATGGATATTATGTATGTAACTATGATAACTGCACCTACTTATCGAATTTCTTTGTTTTCGTTTTGTTGACATAAACTCTATTATATAGTGCACGATGATTGTGATGTACAAGTAAGAAAAACTCCATCATGAATAGAAACAGCACATCAGATCTTAGTATCGCATAGCATGAACATCACACATGGAATGACTAGCTAAAGCAAACAAGAACAAGATATCTACTACTGCTATAAACAAAGAGAGTTCTTCAGAAATATATACATGGTTATTATCATGATCGATCATCTTGCATATCATATCTTGAAGATAGTTTTCAAGAGTTATCGTTTGTATTGCAATAAGGTGAAGGTGATATCAATGATTGAGGGCTAGCAATCATCAAGGGCGTATATAAACACAGGCAGTAGAATAGAACCACGGAATCAGCCAACAAAAAGCTGTGGATAACATTAGTCAAATACCCCTCTAATAATTTGATATCATACATTTCCAAAAGAAAACCGAAGCATGCGAGGAAACACAGAGAAAGCATGAATTAGAAGGGGATAAACAATATATTCACAGTATAAATTTCCCGATGCAGAGTTCAATTATATACTGTCACATACAAGGTTTCACAAAAAGAGTTGAAGGAATTTGATCATGGCAAGCAGATCAAACTCATAGCACATCACAGCAAGCAATGCTAAACTTAGAAAACGAAAAGGCTAGGATATCATATCAACAACATAATCATCCTTTCAAGGAGAACATATACTGTTTTGAAATTCTTGACAAAAACTCGCCTATTCTAAACATAAAAATATAGAGAAGATGGTCGTAGAGGCTTGTAGAAATATCCACTACACTTTATCTAAGTCATACTGAAGAGAGGCATCTCGTAGAAGACCAAACTTTCGGTGCAAACTAGCTCCAGTCTGTTCTGCCGTTGGTGCATCAACAGACAGCTTGTTGCTCTCATTCATTGCAGACTTTCTGTCTCTGGGAGAAACCAAAACAGGCGGCAAAGAACTAAAAGAAGTCGTTGATAGTTTTCGATTCTTCATACGTGTTCTTGCTTTTTGAGGTTCTTTACTAGCCTCTGCCACTGTAGGTTTGGTGGTATTGGCTTGATCACCAGAATCACTGACTTCTTTGTCACTGTTCTCTGCATTGTGATCAGTTATATTGTCCACAGCATCGTTGTTACTTTGTTTCTCGTTCATGGGTTTTGATTCTGCGTCAGAATTGGAAAGTTCGGATATTCTGTCCTTTGGGCATTTTATGGTCTTCTTCACTTTGCCAGTTTTCGTTATCTTCTTTTTTGCATGAATCGAGCGCACAGCTTTCTTCTTGCTACTCTTGGTGCCCATTAGATAACGCAAAGACATCAATCCACCTCCGCTAACACAACCACCACCAACCGCAGTCGGGATGGTTGCCATCGATTTCGAAGTGCCTTGTCCCAAGTTATTTCCCTTACCGATCGCCGCTGCAAATCTAAGATGTTTATTGATCATAGCTCTTGCATAAACAGGCTCCGGATCATCTGAAAACTTGAACGAACCAACCTTCTTCAACAATTTCAAGCCCGGGATGTGATTATCGTGGCTAGCACGAGGTGACTTGAGGTCCAAATTATCATCCAATGGCCGGCTTTCTTCTTGTGGGGATTGCTTGACCTTCTCATTACGTCCGCTTGGCTGAGAATCCTGAACTTTCTCCGTGATATCACAATGTAGAGGAGTTAGCTTGATAGAAGGTGTCACTGGAGTACTACAGCGAACAGAGAAGGAAGCCGATGAAGATGCACCATCAGCGGGGCCAGATGAATCATTAGAAGAAGTTGCATAGTGTGTGTCAAATGCTTCTCGGACGAAATTGGTGCATTCCATGATATAGTTGTCGTCCATAGAGCGTAACAATACAGATCCTCTTTGTCTTCTGGCTGGAGGTTGCTCAGCAGATGGCGTTGGAGGCAATGACGGCAGCAACACGGGAAGAATAGGGTTCTTTCCAGTGCCGCTCTCGGATTTAACAAAACATTGGGGATCACTGTTGTGATGATTCCTACAGATGCAGATAACAAGATTTTCATGAGAAAAGGGGGAAAAGGATGGAAAGGTAACCCTACTTACAATTGGAGTGTTTTTTCTCGTTCTTTTTTGTATTTGCTAATACTTTGAGATGGTATAGCGTAAGGAATGACAACATGTGGTTTTTCCTGCATAATCAACTCAGTCATTCTATAAAATTCATCATGTTTCGGTACATGAACACGATTTCTTTTCTGGTTACTTCCATCCTTCTTGTTAACACTTGAATTATGATCACTTACAGGATGAGAAAGAAGAGTCAAGTGAAAGATAGGATATCCATGCAGATTATTGGAATCAGAACGAAGATGAAGTCTCTTTATAATAAAGCTAATAATCCATTCTTTCTCAGCCGATGTTAACTCATTGATGATGATACCTGGAAATTTCTTATTTTGTTCAGAAGTTGTAGAAGAAGAAGTGGAATGGTATCTAGTAAGCAATTCAGAGCGATGAAGATAAAGACGACTTTCTTTATTTTCAAAAGATGCAATCACTTCTAAGGTATGATCAGTTGGATGATCAACTATCCATACATCGCTTGATATCATTGTTGTGTTAGTAGTACTAGTGCTTATCCCTTCAGCAGGCTTCTTCATAAGCAAAGAGGAAGAAGAAGGTGTTGAAGAAGGTAATAATATAGTATCATGATGTAACACCAAGAAGGAAAACCCAACCATTTCTCTTTGTTGTTGTTGGTGGTGTTGTTGTGTTGTTGGTGGTGGGATTGGCGTTGATGTTGTTGTCCCATCAATACTCACTGTTACTCCAGAACATGATACTGCCCCATTATTATTATTATTATTATTATTGTTATTCCCTTGATTGTTATGACCATTAGCAGAGATATTCTGACTGTTATTGTTAGTTTGATTGTGATTGTTATTGGCCACTGAGAGCGGACAGCCTGTGACTAACACTGTGGTCATATCTTGAAGAGACGTTTTCACATTACGCATTAACATCCTTCTTACATTAATTTTAAAATTAATAATCAAAATGAAATAGAATAATAGTATTTTTATAATAAATATATTTAAAAAAAATATCTTGACGATAAAACGTGGAAGAACAAGGTAATGACCGTTGTTGTTGTTGTTGTTGTTGTTGTTGTTCTGGAGAAATCAATAGTATCTAAAGAGATAACTATTGAATTCCTTCAGATATTACTCTTCTGATTATTTTCAAGATGATCAAAAGCTTGTAATTATTTACGGACCAATCCAATACATACGAATTCAATTTGTTATTTGCCCATCCAAAGAAGCAGAATGAAAACTGACCTTGCGCAAAAGGGCGAATTAGATCTTTACGTAAATGATTAAGTAATTACGTAAATTCTTTATAAAATGCTGTGGAGTTCTTTTTAAAAATACCTCACAAGGGCTAGAATCGTGTAAGAAGTCATTATATAATCTACCATGTGAAAGCGGAATAAATTTGTCAATTGCTTTTCGGTTATGAAAATTTCATCAATTTCAGTAACTAAGGAAAATCATAAACCTTTAGTCTATTACATTAAACTACTGTAGGACAAATCCTCTACTGTAGATTCTTCCCACTGTTGGATTCCACACATTTACACTCCATTACTTCATAACAGAACGATTGTATTTCCTTCTTTGGCGAGATCCTTCAATCAGTACTTGTCATCTAGGATGGTTCCATCTCACCATATCACGACCACTAAAGGCGCCAGCTTACCAGATTAGCGCCACTATACAGTATGTAGTGGAGGTCCTTGGGCCTAAGGGCCTTGGATGAACATAACCTTGTCCTGTAATCCCAGTAGGGTCAACCGGATGAGCACCAGCGATACAGATTGACTGTCCCTGTTGATTGACTATGATGTGAAAGTAGCTTCTTCACTGAGGAGGTACAGTATGTACAGTATGAACTCCATTACCTGGTACGTATTATTCCACTGAGCAGCATCAGCTAGGTACTGATTGTTAGTACTAGTCTACAATCCAATACATAGACTTTCTCCGCCATAACTTGAGGTCAACAGACAAACCAAACTACCATATCACCAGAGCAATTCAAAGTCTTTCATCTTCCTCATGAAGATCACCTACAACAACAAAAGAAACATCATTATCATCATCATTATCATCATCTTGTCGTCATATTGTCATTGTCGTATTATTCACGATATAGAAAAACAATCATTATCACTTTCTACCTCTTGGTCTCTTTGAAGATGTTCGAGATATATTTGACCTTTCTTCCGAGCAGCTCGATTAGCTTTACGTAACTCTCTCAAAACATTAGCATTATCCCAGTTTTCTCTCTCCGCTTGCTGGAACAACAACAAGCATCGACCACCAACATTAACATTAAGTGTGTTCATATATTGAAGTGATTGTACTTACAAGACGTTTACTCTCTCGATCTTGTTCATCTTCAAGTGCTTTGGCTAATTCTTGTCGTTGCTTCACTTTCAGCTTCCTAATAATCACACAACCAACCACCCATCCATCCCATAAACAACAGTCAGGTCACTATGACAACCAACTACACAGTCAGATGGAATAGTGTCTGTCTTACGCTAACTGCCAGCAAAGGGTACGAACTGCCTTCTTGCCTCCAGGTCGTGGTTCTTCTTTGGTTAGGACCTTGTTCTTTTCCATTTCTTCTACGACAGTTAATAGTTCTTGAAATGATTTCAACAATAACCTCCTCCATGGATCATCATTATCATCTAACAATATTAAACCTCCTCCTTGCGTTTCTCGTCGACTTGATCGACGAGTTGAATCTTTCAAAGTGGAGGAAGCGAGGGTATAACTAGTTGCTTCATTTGTTTCACCATTTGGGATAGAAGATGATGATGACATATTAGGAGGAGGAAGAGGAAGGAGGGATCTGTGTGTGGAACGATGTTGACTAGGATAATCATCACCATTGTTCTCATCATTCTCGTCGTCATCATCATCATCATCATCTGATAAGAGTTCATCTAGAATGGAATCGTCATTGGTATTACTTGAACTTCGTACACGATCTCGACGTGGATCCCAATTCTTATGCATATAAGGTGTTAAAGGTCCTTTTGTTAAGAACTCTTGAATCAAAGGGTGTGCAGTGGCGGTGGGACATCTCTCTTGCTCGTGGGTCTCATTGATCTTGACTCCCCTGTCACTATGCTGAGAAGAAGTGATAATATCAAGTTTCCCTGTTCCCATAGCTAAAATCACTTTAGCGTTTAGACTTAATCGACCTTCTTTAGCAGTCCATTTAGCTTTAGTGAAAGATAAAGATTCACCAGTCTCAGCATCTTTGATTTCTTCCTTGAGTATAGTAGACTCCCTACGTCCATTAGTAGAGATGCTGTCAGTGAGTGAGGTAGTAGTAGTAGGAGGAGAAGCAGAAGAGAGGAGAGATTTACTCAAGGATTGAAAAGATGCAGAAGGTGTAAAAGGCTTTTTACGTTCTTTTCGGATATACATCACAGCGTTTCAACTTTACCACCTGTTTTATCTGTTGTGTGAACAACAATGATCTCTATTATCAATTGATAGTCACGTCTGACTTTTTCCCTATTCAGTATATAGTGCCACAAACCAAAAGAAACTACCAACTATCTATCTATAGACTACTAGAAGTTGGGTAACTAGATGGAAAAAGATGACAATAGAAAACAATGAAAATGATTCTCCTTCCAATAATGGAAATCCTCCCTCAAAGAAGAAAATGGGGTGGTTGGGAGTATTCCATGGAATCCATTGTGTTCCATGTCATATTGTTGAAACGGTTGCCGTTGTTGTTGTTGTTCTCTCACCGGACTCTACCCTCATCGACATCATCGGGGGACATCTCAGACATCGCGCAATCTTTCTTGCTTACTCTGACTCCATCTTTACTACTACTATTAATTCTTCTTCATGGAATAGTTATTTATTACACTAGGATAACTATCTATCTATTGTTGTTAGAATTTTTTTGGAAGAAAAAGAAATTATTACCATTTCTCTGTTCTACTAACCAGATCAGAAGACAATTTGTTGAGAGTGGTGTTAGTTTTTGGTCAGGAGAGGATTGGTATTAAAGCGTTGTTGGTCAAAGAAAGAAACGAGTAGAAAAACGTGAGAAATGTCAAGTGATACTGGTCGACCACGGTCAAATAGTAATACACCTGGTGTTTTACAACCTATTGTTATTGGAAGTGGTCGTTCTACTTCTCATCATCATCATAAACATCATAATAACAAGAGTGTTGTAACTCGACCTACCACAAAGCAATTATTTGGTGCTGGTACGGGAAATGCTGAGAAACGACAGATTGTTGGACAGTATATGCTTGGTAAGACCATTGGAGAAGGTACCTTTGGTAAAGTGAAACTGGCTGTTCATATCCCAACAGGGGAAAAGGTAAGCATTCGTTTCTCTCTCTCTTTGTGTGTGTGTGTGTGTGTGTGTGTGTGTGTGTGTGTGTGTGTGTGTGTGTGTGTGTGTGTGTGTGTGTGTGTGTGTGT
>VKHL01000052.1:0-92530 GCA_015146655.1 Ochromonas danica | reverse complement strand
TTGGAGTGTTCAATACTTGAGCAACAATCACAGGAGAAGGAAGTAAATTCTTCTTCTCGGGGTCAGTTGCAAAACGAACACCATTTAAAATAAGCGCCACAGGAGCAGTGCGCTTCGACAAATCAGCCCACCTACACACACCATAGCATTATAAGTTATGCTCACAATAGTCAAAAGCAAGTGGTTAGGATCCAGGAAGAGCTTACTTGTGCTTTCCTGGTAGCTTGAGAACTACTTCTTCGCCACCGGGATCTTTTGATATCGTGAAATCCCTATCTACTTGCAGGTTGGGCTGACCACTCACTCCTACTTCAAGAATAATGTCACCAGCTTCAGCATCGAAGCCACTTCCACGAATAGGTAAATTGGGGGATGTATCATAAATATATTGGTCTGTTTTCAAGACGGTCACCTCGGCCAGAAGAACAGCCAACAGTTGAACAAAGATTAATGCGGCAAAATTCTGCATCTTACAAAATGCTAAAAATGATAGAGGAAGAAGAAAGTTGTACTACAAGGATATTAGTATATTATAAGAGGGAGTACGTTTACTAATGTCGTGTTTGGTGGTAGATGAATAAGTAGATGAATAAGACGAAAGATATAGATGTTATTATCGTATTCGATCTTATGGAGTAATCTTAAAAGTAAGTAGATCACATATGATGTTGTCCAGAAAAAGTGGTCCGTTAATTTTTATTGGAGGTGCAATGGACGATGACCACGGCTGGTGTAACGGCACCAGAGAGGAATAACCGTTGGTATTTTCCCGCAACACCAAGTTCCCAAAATTCAACAGCAGCCAGGCAAAATTCATCACCGAAACCATCATAGCAAAGACAACCACAATACGAGGATAAAACAAAAACTGCAACAAAACATACTCAGATAGGGTATTAGTTCTAATAAAACTAATCAATTGATTGATGTTGTTGAAATTCAGCACCAACAACAGTCAAAAAGGCTTCTTTAGATGGTAAGCTAAGTCCAAAAACGATTCACACCTGCCATTTAACCGAAAGTGTTGGGAAAATACAAAAAGCAAAACAAACAAATTCACATGAATAGATGCTTATCGTTAAACCAATCAAAGAAACACATGGTTTCACCAGGGCAGTAAATTACCCTGAAAGTCAACAAACACATGGGATCCCTCCTTCAGCTTCTTCTGATAGTCGCCCCGTCCCTCCACTTCCGAAGCAACCTGAACCTCGGTGGCTTGGTCCAACACTTGAACAATACCCGTCACACTCTCCGATACAGTCGTTGGAGCTCGAGCACCTCCCATGTCAGTCTGGACCCATCCAGGATGAAGAATGACTACCTTGCCGCCCGCTCCTTTGTAGTTGGCATCCTCTGCAAAGGTTGCAGCAAGCATGTTCAATGCAGTCTTCGAAACGCGATAAGCAGAAGCAAGAGTAGCACTGCCCATTTCGGGAAGCAAAGTGAGAGAAGCCATGATGGAGGACACCACCACCGTCAACTTCACCTTGCTTCTAAGCACATGCTCGTGGAAGGTCTGCAAAGTATACAGAGTTCCTAATACATTCACTTTCCAATTCGACTCATATTCTGCAGCAGTCGTGCTAACTGGGGAGCCAAGTTGCTGCTGGCCACACCAGCATTGGCGATCAAGATGTCAATAGAGTTGATTCCTTCTGCTTCCAATGCTTCTTTCAGCTTCTTATGAGATTCCTCTGAAGTTACCTCCAGAGGCAAGATCAGTAAGCGATCTTTGGGGTAGGTCTGAGTCAGTTCCACCAGCTTTGGACTGCTCGCCTGATCACGATACGTCGCGATCACTCGATCACGGGGATGAGAGGCTAAGATCTGACCCACAAGACCTAAGCCAATTCCTCTAGAAGCACCTGCACAGACAATAATCAAACCATTGCTGAGTGAAAGCGCAAATAACACATAGAGGTATCTTGTGCCCTACCAGTGATAAGAATGGTTCTGCCAGTCATTGTTTTTGTTAGACGGTGGAAGGGGAAAGGAAGACGTATTAGGAATTAAAATGTGAAGGAAGTGATTGCCAGAACACGAAGATCTGCGGCACTCTCCCTCCTTCCGGATCTCAGAGAATGGCTTTAAGATGGTAGGCACTAACTTGACATTTCCATGCCTTCCCTTGCACTGAGCCAATATCGATAAAAGAGAGAAAAAAGCTCCGAAGTGGGGGTAAAAACCCTGATTTTCGGAGACCACAAAGCTGCGGGAATCACAGGGGGCTAAGTATTTCAGTAAAAAGTAAACTAAAGAATTACATTATATTAGAAATGATAAATGAAAATGATATCAACTCCAGAATTGTGACTGAGGATGTATGGACCGATTGTTGTAGCACATTATTCTTGCAGTCCGCTTGACTGGACTTACATCAGTTGGTTTGAACATGACAAGTTGGCGTTATTCAATCTTCTTCTAGTATGACCCAGTCTACAGATTGACTGACTACAGGGTCTGTGGGTCTTTCCATCACCTTGTCAAAGTCATTGTCATTACCCTCCTACCATCTCTCTCTCGCTCGGTCTCTTTCTCTCTTACCTCACTGAACTTCCTGTCAATCACTGATTACCTATAATAGCCATATCTTATCGAGAGAGGATGAGTGATCATCAACATCCCAACTACAACAACCAACTTGAAGAAAATGACCCAGAAGACCGAATGGAATGTGGTCGTCGTTATCATCGTTTATCCTATCTTGGTGCAGGTGCCTATGGTACAGTCTGCTCAGCTATGGATAGAATGACATTCGAGAAGGTGGCAATTAAGAAATGCAAAGATATTCTCAAAACACGCACTCTAGCTAAACGCACTTTACGAGAAATACGTCTATTACGATATATCTCCCATCCTCATATTATCACTTTGAAGAAGTTATTACCACCTTTACAACGACTACCACTACCTAGACCACTACCTCGTGGTCTAGAAGGTACTGTACAAAGAGATGATCTACATGATCTCTATCTAGTTTTTGAATTAATGGAAACAGATTTAGCACAAATTATACGTTCACCACAAGAATTAGGATATGATCATATTCAATATTTTATGTATCAGTTACTTTCAGCTGTAGATTATCTTCATCAAGGTGGAATTGTACATCGTGATATTAAGTAAGTTCTTGTTGACTTATTAACATTTTCTCCTAATACTCACTGCTTTGGTTGGGCATGTGTCTATATGTCTATATGTTGTTTTGTTTATTCTTGTATGGGATAGGCCGAGGAACATTCTGATTAATGCAGATTGTACATTGAAATTAGCAGATTTTGGACTTGCTCGACAGATCATACCCGCTGAGACTGGACATGGTTCAACTACTTTGGCTATCACAGACTATGTCACAACACGATGGTATCGTGCTCCAGAGGTTTTGGCTGGTTGGGTTTCTTATGGTTTTGCTGTTGATATGTGGGCAATTGGTTGTATTCTAGTAGAGTTAATCAATCGTACACCACTCTTTCCTGGGAGAGATACATTAAGACAATTAGAGAAGATTGTTGGTGTATTGGGTAAACCACAACAATCATTCATTAATCGTTGTATGAAGTTTGTCTATCGAAGATATTTACATTCTTTACCAACTTTTGTACCACATGCGTTGAAAGAGCTTATGCCCAATGCCACTTCTGATGCATTGGATTTGATTAAAAAGTAAGTCTTATTAGGTGTGTGTATGAGTGTATGTATGTGTCGGTGTAGTTGTATAGGTGTAGATGTTTTTGTCTGGAGGTCGTAGAAGAGGTGATATTATGGATCTATTCCTAACATGTCTTGCTGGGGTGTTTATTTGTAATTTAGGTTGTTGACCTTCTTTCCAGAGGATCGATTGACTGCTAAAGAATGTCTGGCACATCCTTTCCTGACATCCTATATGAACACTCAGGATGACAGTTTAAAGGTACCATGTTCCTGGCCTCCTTTAACCGTTCCTTCGACAGCTTTTCAACATGAACGAGGAGGTAGTAACTACGATATCAACTGTCTATATGATGAGATACTTGCTGAAGGTGAGTCACAGATCTATGTTACACCTTTGACAACCCTTCTATTATTGACATGACGGGTTATTACTTTGTTTATAATAGTGGAGTACTATCGTCAGAAAGAAGAGGAAGAAGAAGAAGACAGAGAAGAGCTTGATGGAGATTCCTTGGGAAGTGATGAATTAGTGGCAGTTTATCCTTTAACTGAACCCTCTCTTTGTGAAGCGAATTCCCATGATTCTGATGATCACACTGGGGGTATAGACCTCCCACTCACTGGGACAACGTCTGCTAATAGAGAAGCAAATGAGGCTGTGATCTCTAATGAGGTAATGCTACCCGTCAGTGGCAGCAGTATCATACAGCAAGAACATATCCCATTACATCCATCAGTTGATGATCCTATTCGACGTGAATCAGTTGAAAGTCATCTGAATCCTAAAAATGATAATAGTGGTAGTTCTGCTAGAGGTTCAACAATGATGGTACCACCACCACTACCTCAAGAAGGAACAAGAATGAAGAAGAGTGAATACCTTACCAATGATAAGAAAGCCTCAATTGAAGCTATTCCTCATTCTTATTCTCGTCCTAAAAGAGAAAGAATGAAAACTATGGAGTGTACCATGTGTAGTCTAGGAGAACAATCCTTGACTTCAATTATGAGTTCTGCCAAATATCGAATGCGTAAAGAAAACAAACAACAACAAGAGCAACCGCAAGAACAAGATGAAGATGAAGATGATGATAAGAAGAGGAAGAAGAATACAACCTCAAGAGAGAAAGATGATCAACAAGTGAGAGAAGAGAAGATGATTATGACAAAGCAGAGTAGAAGGCATCATCTTCATCATTCTTTCTCACAGTGTCTTCTTTCTTAGTCAGTCATTCTACAGTTTTAAGTAATTGACTTCCTGTGAAAACTGAAACAATGATATCTTCAACTTCTCTCAACCAAGAACAACTTCAACTTCAATCAAATTCACAACTTGACTATTTTCGACGATTTGTGTTTTCGTTTTCGTCTCTGTCATTGTTTTCGTCACTTGAGACAGCAGCAGAGGAAGGTAACTAGTCTATTGTGTAAGACAGTTTACTGTTGTGATGCGTCTGTCTATTAGTCTACTATACTATATGAACAGTGGAACTCTATTGATGTTGTGTTTACTTCTTGTAATGAAAGTCAATACAATTGCATTTTCTATACAAACCATCTAGATACATTACACCTGCACATCGAGGACCTGATCTGATTAAATATCATCGAATATACCTCTACTGAAATCAAAAACAACGAATATACCAGTGTGTATTAGAGAAAGTATTATGTACAGGTTACACTTGTCAACCACTAGAATTAAATTACCATGTCATATCATATCATGTCATGGTCTAGGAACGAGCGGCAACGTTAAACTTGCCACCACCAATAGTACTCTTTCCACTGTCACTATTACCACCACTAAAGGTACGTGAATTACCACTAAAGGTACGTGACCCTATATTCCCATTAGATTGTATCTTATCAGGTGCAGACCAGTAAATTGTTAAACTAGCTAGTACAAAGAAACAACACAAAGTGATGGTAAGCAGACAGCCTTGACCTAATGGGAAATCTTCTTCTTCTAAACTTTGCCATCGATAGAATAATTGAAATCCTCTTAAAGCAGGATGACTTGGATCTATATTGTCTAATCTTGGACCATCTAGATGATTTAACAATATCAACAATTTCATTAGTCAGAATAGGGTAATACTGTATACAGGGTATATGGTGTTGGTGTATATACACAGTCTAAGCCATTAATGTAATAACCCCTCTATCCCTTCAATTACCACTCATTACAACTGTATACAGTGTTAACAAGATTCATTAAGATGAAATGGAAGACTTACATGTGGTCTGATAGCGTATGTCAATAATCTCGTAACTATCATGTAAGAAAGTCACTTCCAGTTTTTGTAATCTTCGTCGTTGTTGAGCGTTAAAGACAGTCAACCAGGGAATATGATGACGATGATTATCAAAGGCTAATCCAACTCGAAAATCCACTTCAGGATTAATTTTATAAGGTACACTATCAGCTTGGATGACCAACTCTCCATCATCTCCTCCTCCTCCTCCTACCCCTTCCGAGAGTGTGGTATTACCATTCTTCTCATAACCTTTAGGAAGTAGTAAAACCCCATGAAAGACAATCTCTTCAACCTCAGCAAAACGTGGTGCCAGGTAAGGTGGCATATCCACCCAGTCAGTCCTCCAAGCATTTTGTTTATTAGCATGAGAGGAACGAGAAGAAAGACCAATTCTCTCTCCTATCTCATAGGAATTCACCCAATGTGGGAAATAAGAGAGAAGAGAGAGAAGGAAAATGAAAAATAGAATGTTAAATGATTGCATTGATCTCATCATTGTTTCAACAGCAGCAGAGAATGAACTCAAATCTAGAGATTTAGACATCTGGCGAGCTTTTCCCCGTTTTACCAAGTTTTACCATATTTTACCTCTCGGAATTGCCTCAAGGATAGTACAGGCTAACGATGACAACAATATCAATTGCAATGATTTTGATATTTCTATTGATGATTTGCTTGACCTGTAGCAATGCCTTTCTTTCATCTGCTATCGGTTATAGAGGGAAGATGATAAGACGTTGTAGTAGTCGAGGTAGTGGTAGTGGTGGTAGTGGTAGTGGTAGTGGTAAAGGTGGGGTAGAATGGTCAGACCTACAACTGGGGAATGTCTTGCCCATCTCTGACTTCCTCTCCTCCTTCACCTATCCATTTGACAGCACCACTACCACCTCCTCCACCACTACCACTACCTCCACCACTACCGAGGAGGAGAAAGCTATCCCTCTCAGAGGACGACGTGGTGTATTCGTATTAGAAGACATCAATCAACAAGTCATTGTCGTCGACTATCATGACAGTAATGAACAAGATAGAAAGGATGATCTATTTGCTCATATTCAAGCCTCTATTGACCACTTCTCACAGTATCAACCAGTGGCTATACGAGTACAAACCTTCCCTAGTACTGCCCCGCCTGGCCTACCCAAAGCCTATGCTGAGGAACTAAGAAGACATGTCAACCCTATGAATCCTCCTATGCCTACTACTACTACTACCACCTCAACCTCTACTACCACTACCACTACTACATCGCCAAATGCTGTGATTACCGTAGAGCTTGCTGATAGTAGTAGTAGTAGTACTAGTAGTAGTGGTGGTGATGATGATGATGGTGGTGATGGTGAACAGATCATTAGTCCCTTTGCTAACACCAACAACCAAGTGAAAGAAGCTGTTGTAGCAAGTACTGTATCAGAAGATGCAGAAGAAGAAGAGCTACCATTGACTGTGTCAAACGTGGAGAAGACTCTGGACAAGATCCGACCATACCTTATTGCAGATGGTGGCAATGTAGCTGTCGTAGCTATTGATGAGAACACTCGATCCATTCAATTAATCCTTGAAGGTGCATGTGGTAGTTGTCCATCATCGACGGTAGGTCATCATCTCCTTCTTACTCACTTCTCGTGCTTCTCTGAATGATATGGTATGATATGACTATTACTAGACAACAATGAAGATGGGTATTGAACGTATTCTACGTGAGAAGTTCTCTCATTTAGGTGAGATTATTGCAGTGAAAGAAGAAGAGAGTGTCTTAACATTAGCTAGCATTAAGAAAGCACTTGTCAATCTCTTACCAGCAATTGAAAGTTTGGGAGGTCAAGTGACTTTCCATCATGTTGATGCTGTCAATGGTATTGTCACTGTGTCTTTCCAAGGACCGGAGAAGTTAAAGAAAGGTGTTGATTTAGTGATACGAGATGTATCAGGTGTCAAAGATGTAGTCTTTCTGGATGATACTTCATCTCCCTAGAAGTAGTACTACATACTGTAGTTGTACTTTTGTCTTCATCACACTTGTATAGTTGATTCTCTTATCCATGATAAATCTAATGAATACTCTCCTGTCATTACGTCTATCATAATAGTATATTGATTTGCCTCTCTTGCCCAGAAGATAATTTGGCCCAAATTTTGTGAATTTTCACGAAATTTTCATTTGAAAAATCCGCAAATTCTGCCTCCGTAGAGAAATGCTGTCAGAAATGTCGAGACAAGTAGTTCATATTACAACATGTAGGAACTCTAAATATTCCAGATACTACAAAGTTATCACCACAGTTACTACCATCTCTGGTCATACTGCAAATGCATGCTCTTCAAACAATTGATATATACTATAGTATAGCGCAGTCTTCATCACCACAAACACTAATTTTTTGATCACAGAGCGCCGATCTCACTCTCTAACTTTCTTTCTTTAAAACCAGTTGATGCACACTACAACACTAATAAAAAAATCAAATCCACTACTTAACTGCATATATACCACAACCACTTTTTTCTACACCATGTCGCCACAACAACAAGTAGGCTATTCTAGAAGCAAACGACCACACAAAGTGTAAGTCATTCTTTCTTGTTCAATAGCAATCTTGTTTCAAATGTGAGAATGGTCATCTCATCAGCAGATATGATGCAACAAATTGCTTAAAGTGGAGAGAGTCGCCACAGGATTTTGGATAGAAACAATAACATTCCTTTCCACTCGATTTTATTACAAACGACAGTAAAAAACAAAAGGAACAATAGCAAACAAGAAGTGGGGATTGCAGATATAACTATTTCCTTTTGATTTCACTCTCTTTTCAAATTATGATTCAAGCAATTAAGATCCTTATAGGTCAAATGATCATCTTCATAACGACGAGTCCGTCCATCCCATTTATCTCCCTAAAGATCTGTTATCTCTTTTGATTCACTTTCAAAGTTAAAATGAATAAAGAAATTGCACTCTAATTGGCCTTATGCATAGAGAAGTCTTCAACGTCTTACTCCAGCGTGTTGCAATGGATGAAGACCAAGTTAGAGTCAAGAAATGAGGACAACACGCTGTCAACGACAATGATAAGAGCTTGATCACCACGGCGGCGGACAATGCTCTTCCTCAGATAACAACATATAAACATAGCAGAGTAATACAGAAGGTGAATACTACAATGCAACTTGAGTCTAACGGTGAAGCACAAATCACGTCATTGCAAAACATATTATAAAACACCATCCATCTATCCACAATTCATGAAGAAGAAACAAAAGAATATGATAAACTGCCAATATTCTCTCTATCAAAAACAAAATAACTAACAAACATTAAATATATCTACGAACACAAAGAGATAGAGAGAAGAAGAAAGACAAGAAATACTTTATCAATGGAACATCCTGATATGACATCTTTCAAACATACTATCTTCTTCATTCCTGATTAGCGGAAGGAAGATTGAAATGGATCGTTCCAAACATGTGCAACCCACTAGAGTTTGATTGAAGATCAAGTTTCGCTTTATTGCGATCAGATTCGTTCTTAGCTTTCAATTTAGCTGAATTTTTTGATCGATCGACTGGGCTCTTCGAACTGGGAGAATTCTTATCCAATTTGTTAGATGATGTAACTGTATTCTCAATCATGGTATCATCAACTTGATACATAGGATACATAATATCAACTGCCATATCTTGTTGTTCTGCAGTCATTGCACAGTTGTTATGATTAGCAACCAACTCCAAGAGTTTCTTCATAGAAATACCCAACTTCTTAGCTTCAATAACATATCCCAATGCTTGCATATCCACAGGTTTAGAACAAAACATATCTAAACCTGCTGCAAAGGCATCTTGCCAATCAGTCTTCAAAGCTGTAGCAGAGAGGCCAATAATCCATTGGTCAACAACTCCTTGGGGTAAGACTTCTGGAGGAGAATGAAGTAGCCAATCATGAAAAGCACGTAAGCAGGTCAAACCATCCATGACAGGCATGAGAAAGTCAAGAAAGACAAGATCGTAAGCATTTGTCTTGAGTAGATCCAGTGCAATGGCACCATTCAATGCTGTGGTTACTTCACATTTCTTCTTCTTTAACCAAACTGTCATGACTTTCTGGACAGTCACACTATCGTCAACAACAAGAGCTTTTAGAACCTTTTTGTAAGAGACTGGCGCCGTATCTTTCTCAACAGTCTCCAAAAGAGCAGCAGGCTTCACGTCAAGCGTACTTGCAGTCAAGATTGGCAACGGAACAACATGCTCAACCACATCGTTCACCTTAACAAAGCGTTCTTTGATATACAGTGAGACGTAGTCAGAGCCATCAACAATCTCTGAAGAAGAGCACTGCTTAGGTGCTAGCTCCAAGCCAAAGTCTGTGGACTCTTCCCCATCTGCCGAACTATTAACTCCATTTGCTTCTCTACCGTTCTCGGGAAGGTCGTGAAAGCAAACGCTGTGGTTGGAAATGTGAGGAGAGTCTTCAGGTTCCATCTCAACTCTACATGGAATAGAGAAAGAGAATGTGCAGCCAGTTGAAGTGATGATATAGGAACTGCCTCCCAGCACATTCTCTAAAAGACTGCCCAAGGCGAAGAGACTTCCTCCGAAGTCTTCTACTTCTGCCTGGAGCATAGCCTCAGCAGCAGTGTCGGCACAAGCACCTTCGCTATCGTCATTCTGACCATCGCTGTTCGCAGAGGAAGAGCCAGCAGACCGAGAAGAAGACGTGCTATCTTTCTCCGTAGCATGAAGCTTACTCACAATCTCCTTCAGGTTGTCAGAGTCACCAAAGATCTCTAACTCTGTGAGCAACATACCCACTTTACCAAAAACTACCGGAGGAGCTGTGATCTCCATAATGGAAGTCATAGTCTTGATATCATTATCATCTTCGAGCAGACGAGTCACATCCTCGATTGGGATGAAAGAGGCCTTGACACGCACCCAGTCAGCATGAGGCAGAACTTGACTCAGACTGGAGATGAGAACAAAGAGCAGGACGTCTGGATGAGAGAAGTGTTTGCCTTTCGATAGAATGGACTTATCAATGGCCCAGAGCACATTCTGACTGCGTCCTAACCGCTGAGTGAGGTTGCGCACCTTCTCATACACTTTAAGCAAATCGCATTGGATGGAGTCATAGGTTCCATCCGCTAAAACTGACATGCCTGAGGTAATCTTACCCAATACTAGCCCCATCTCCACCAAGAGACTAAGTTGCTGGAGGGAATCTTGCAGATCAGAAATTAGATTGATACAAGGAATATCAGGAGTATGTCCCACACTTGAGCACAAGGAAGACATAGCAGATGAAAAGGCAGAGCGAAATGGTTCATCACGAGGGACAGGGATGTCTTTTAGTGTTTCAATATCTGGAATTGTTGAGGTATCCTTATCTTCGCTTGGAAGCTCATTTACAGTCCAGCCATCAAGTTTGGCGCTATTTGCATGGCTGCTGAAAACAGACTGATTGAATGAAGAGGTTCGACTATGATGAGTCTTGTGACTTAAAACACGAGGATGATGGCGATCCACCGGTGTAGCACATTTTCTACTGCCGATCTCACTTCCTCGATTTGCCTTCGCCAAGCCCTTGATCTCTGCTCTTAACATCTCCGTGACCAAAGTCAGAGACATCAACTAAAACATAGACGCACAAGCACACAAAGACACAGGGTTAATGACAAGTCGTTATGGGGAACTGCACAGGGACATACCGGAGTGCGTAGATTGTGATTGAGCCCCAGCATCAGGTTGGCTTTCTGCTTGCGAAGCTGGAGATTGCGCAATCGGCGCTCTTTCACAAGATTGGAGACTGCGGCAGCCAGGTCGACCAGGTTCTGACGATTGTCCAGGCTGACATAGTCATGAGGTTCGTTGTCAAACAAGCTGAGCACTCCCAATTTGAATCCATCAATTATTATCGCAGCTCCGATATAGAAGCGCAGCGGCAACTGCTCTTGCAAGCCAAGCTTCTCTACCAATCGGGTCAACTTGTCCTGTTCATCACCATTCAAGATCAGCTTGATCTCATGAGCATCAGGGAACATGAGGTCAGCATCGATGGAGTCAGAGCGAGGGACATTGGGATTGCTAATCTTTCCACCAACACAAGACTTGATCCATTGACGATCATAATCAATGAAAGAGATCATTGCAATAGGAGCCTAGACATCGTCAGCAGACATTCGTCAGCAAATAAGCAGAAGTCATATTGCAGGTGATATAGGATAGTAGTCATACTACTTACATGGAAGATACGTTTTGCCAGAGCCACAAATCGATCGAATTCAATATCATTGCGTTCAGTATCGAGTACTTTGCATTGTTTTAAGATCAACAGTCTAGCCATTTCATTGGAAGGGACAGGAACATCATCTCTGCTGAAAACAAGAGGGAGAAAGTCAAAATGTCGTCTAGGAATAATACGACTTGATGATAGTTAGTTAGCTAACCTTAATTTAGCGAGACGTTTAATTGGTTTAGGTGCTAATTTAGGCAGCATGGAGATATTGATCTCAACGTCGTCATAAAAATGCATAATAAGGAGAAAGCTCCCGTGGGAAAGTTATTGTATGGCCAGTCAATAGAGTGATAATCCTCTGATGTGTAATTTTCACATGCAATAGGAGTAGGATATCACTAGAAATATGGAAGAAGTGAAGAGAAGTGAAAGTGAAGTGAAGTCTTTTCAATATGATCAAATGAAAAAATTCCAAGTACTGGAGAAATAAAGATCTATGGAAATTCCTGCTTGCAAATGAGAATGAAAAAGAGTAAAGTCGTGTAGAGAAGAGTAGAGATCTATTCGAGGAACACAATTAGCATGATGGATGGGTGTGCCCACAGAGAGACAGAGAGACAGACGACGATGGCAGGGAGGCTCTCTGTGGTGTCCCTGTCTGCTCTTGCTCTGTCATCATGAGAAGAGAGGAGCAGAGGGAGGGGAGAGAAACACAAACAACTTGAAGAAACATCTTCCTGCTCCTCTCCAGTTGAAGAAACGCACCAACAGAACAAAGTTCGTGAATCTTGATTCGATTCGATTGGATTTAGTAGGAGGATTTGAAATTTACAAACACATGACGGTTCCAATCCATTTGAAAAGTATCCGATAAGGACAGGAAATGGAAAATTTACAGCACCACAAGCAAAAATTCCATGACTGTGTCCGTTTAAACCCATATGATAATCCCTTCACCGAATTGACTCAGACATGTCTTGATAGATTAAATATATATATATATATATATATATATAATTAGGATTGGGTGTAATATGTGCGGATATTTTAGTATTTGTGCAGAAATCAATCAAGAATTGTTTATTCGTTAAGTTAAGTCTCATGATGGTGTGTTGATGTGCTGATGGTGTGGGCCCGAGTTGTGGATCCCACAAACGACAGGAAGAAACAGAACAAAACAAAGAGAATCATGTCAAAGTTAGCCAATACTGTTGCTATTATTACTGGTGCTGGTCAAGGACTTGGTCGTGCGACTGCACTTCGTCTTGCTTCTCAAGGAGCCAAAGTGGCCTTGTTAGATATCTCTCCTGCCACGTTGGCACAAGTCCAACAGCAACTTAAACCTGAGCAAGTTATCACTGCTGTTTGTGATGTTACCAATGAAGAACAAGTTCAAAATGCTATTCAAAATGCTCTTCAGGCTTTTGGTAAAATTACTCTTGCTGTTAACTGTGCAGGTATTGCCCCACCCATGAAGACTTTATCCAAGAAAGGACCTCATAGTCTTGCTACTTTTACCAAGGTCTTACATATTAATACTATTGGAACTTTTAATGTGGCACGCTTAGCAGCGGAAGCAATGAGTAAGAATGCCTTCGATGCTGATCAAGAGCGTGGTCTCATTGTCAACACCGCTAGTATCGCTGCTATGGATGGTCAAATTGGCCAAGTTGCTTATGCTGCCAGTAAAGGAGCTGTGGCTTCCATGACTTTGCCCCTTGCTCGTGATCTTGCTTCTTTTGGTATTCGCGTTAATACCATCGCTCCTGGTTTATTCCTCACTCCAATGTTGGAAGGTCTGCCTGAGTCTGTGCGTTCTGATCTGGCTTCTACTGTTCCTTTTCCCAAGCGTTTAGGTAATCCTGATGAGTATGCTCGTTTAGTGCAGAGTATCTTGGAAAATCCTATGCTCAATGGCGAGACCATCCGTCTTGATGGTGCCCTGCGCATGCAACCTTAAGGTGTTTCCCGTTCAACAGTTACAGGCTGTCTTATTGCAGCATTAGATTGCTGTTAGCGATGTTGGATATACAAACAGCTTAATAGGTAGAGTGGTAATTAAATTAAATTTTCTGGAATAGTAGAGAGTGTCTTAATTTCTGCACTTGACCACGGTAATATATGGGTAATGTGTTCTAGAGAAGGAGCCGAATGCTCCTCTCTACTATCTCTTAACGGAGAGAAAGGAGTCCAACAAGTAGTAGATAACTGTAGTAACTATCATCTTCTTCGAAGCGACATCACACGCAAGAGAGACAATAGCATGGGTGATCTGGACGATCTTTAAATTCCTCAATTAAAGGATCCACTTGGCGGAAAGTTGGAAGGAAAGCAAGATGCCACCATCTAGTACCCATAACCTATAAACACACAGTATGTAACAATACGCTACAAACACGAATCATCATAGCAGAGACTTTACCTCTTCGAAATTTCTGGACAATCCCTTGTCGTAGGGGTTCTCGTAGCTTCCATATCCTCTTCCTCGGCTCATGTCTAACCTCGCTTGGAATAATTCAATTGTCGTTTGATTCGTGCAAACTATTCAGAAAAGGTTGTTGATGAGCAAGAAGAAAGCCAAAATGAAAACAAGAATCCAGTACCTAGATAGAGATGCATGCAAAGCAAGCAAGCAGTTGCCAATGAGATACCAATGGCAATCATAAAAATGGCCAAGAAGACCACATATTCATCCATGAAGAACTTATTCCATGTCGGTGAGCTCTCTGAAAGGTTGTTAGTAAATGAAATCTCATCGTTTTCCAACCTTCGTTTAACCAACTTGCTTTGATCTTTCATTTCTTTATTGATAGAACCTGCTAAAGTATGCTTCATATCGTATGTTATAGTATTATCAGTTTGATGAACTTCTTTCAATTGACTTTTCTGATTATTCATGAAAGGTAAAAAGAAATTGAAATTAGAAGTATTGAAATATTCATCATAAGAAGTAGTGTGATTATGAGATAATTTCCTTCTTCCTTCATCAGTTTGTAAACTTTGTTCATCATTCTCTTGTGGATGATTGCGAAGATATTTGTGCTGTTTGTATTGATCATAAATAACAGAATAAACATTCTCCCTGTTTCGAAGATATTGTTTCTCTTCTTTATGATGATATCTTGTCTTATCTTGTAATGGCAACAGTTCTTCATCATGAGGAGGGATAATAGGAGTAGGAGCAGGTGAGGAAAAGAAATATCCACGAACTTTATGAGCTAGTACTGTGGGAGAGAGAATAGAATCTTCAACAAAGACCTTAGGAGAGCATAATAAGGACAAATAAAATGTTCCAATAGTCACCCAAAAGAGAAAACAGATAAAGAAACGATAATTTCTCAGTCCAACACAATTAGACAACCTACAATAGTAAATATAATTAGTGTATACTTAGCATTAAATCATATACTAAGAGTAGGATAGAATGACTTACCATGGGCAATGATGATCCATCTTCATAACACATTGATTACATATTGAACAATGATGTGATCGTTCAGGTTTAGGAAAATTACATTTTTTACAAAAATGTTCACCAAGAAAATCTTCTGTAATATAATCAGAAGGTGTACCAGGTTTAGTTGTAACTGCTTTATAATAGTTAAAGATCACAAAGAAAGAAATACAAGATCCAAGTAGAAAATGTAGATAATACCATGGACTTCCTTTCATTGTAATAGCAGGTAAAACAACTAGAAAACCTGCAGAAATAAGACAAAAGATTAAAATACATGCTAATAAGACAAGACAATAACCAAAATGTCTTAATGCAGTTTCAACCAATATATCTAAGATAACATGAATCCAAAAAATATAATCAAAATGTCGATCATTTTGTGCTGCTTGCCAGACATCATGTAAGGTTAATTTTTGTCGATATGCAGCAGACATATTGTTTTTTTTCAATTGAAAGAAGTTGAATTAAGAAACGTGAGAAGAAGAAAGAGAAGACGAGGAAGACAGAAGGTTGAGCAGATCGAGTGAATATCTATCTGATCCAATGATACTATCAACCAGACCAACAAGCGAGACCAAGAGTTGTACAAGAGACTCTGCTAGTCTACAAAACTATTTCTTTTTTAAAATCCACAAGAGTAGTAAATACTACTAGTTGAACTATTCGGACTGTGATATAGCAGTAGTTTAGTAGTGGCAGCAATATGATGGCTAACAGTCGATTCAAACAATGACGATCTGGGAAACAATTCACTCTCTGGGAGGGTGTCCAAAAAGCTAGAATTTAGTTATTTGGGGAAAAAAGAAACCCACAATGAACCCACAAGGATCAAAAGAAAATAATAATTACTTGATTATCCTCAACTCAAACAGAACATACAGAAATTATTACTCACTATCAAGGTTTGGTAGCTCCTCTAGTCTACTACTACATTTGCAGTACTTCCATAAAAGCAAAGTAGTCCTCGACTTCCGATATTTAAACATCAGAAAACGCAAAATCTATCCCCCCGCAAGCGTTCAAGAACTTAAAGTTCGTTCTCAAACGCTTTGGTAGGAGGGACAGCAGAGTGAGCATTGACATAATAGTTGACATAGTAATAATATCCTCCGAAGATCAACAAAGCAACGAAAACAACAACACCGATTACAATACCAGCAATAGCGCCACCAGACAACTCATCGTCATCATCATCATCACTCTCATCAGTACTCTTTATAACAGGTGGAGAATAGGTCACATGGTTTGACGAAGCCGTCGTCAATGCCGTGGCACCAAGACTAACCGCTTGAGTTTGTAAGACCTTTGTATATGTTCCGTCAGACACTGCTGCGTTACTGGCAGCGGTCAAAGAGTTATAGAGGTCATTTGGTGTGTAGCTAGGAAAATCGGCCATTGGAATAGTCGCCAAAGTAACCACAACAACGGGAGAGGCAGCTTCCAGAGACATTGATAAGCGACGACGACTAGTAGAAAAGTATGCCTTGACATAAGTAATATAGCTGGCCGAAATTTGTGTCACATTCGCTTGAGCGTTGATGGCAGCTTGTTGGTCACTGGTGGACAGATCGGTCGTTGTCACGTTGTTCATTGTATAATAACTGTTGAAAGATAAAATGAGAGGAGAAGCTTGGGTTGGAGCGTTCGTGGGAGAACGTGTGATAGTTGGAGCCGCAGAGGGGGACAGTGTAGGAGCGATGGTGGGACGAACAGACGGGGCCACGCTAGGAGCATAGGTGGGAGCAATAGACGGCGCAGCTGTCGGGGCCTCGCTAGGAGTTTGGGTTTGTAAGCTTGGAGCAAACGTGGGTGAACTGGTATGGTGAAAGGATGGGGCAAAAGAAGGGCTTGAAGTTGTGGCAAAGGTAGGAGCCGACGACTGCAAAGAATCCAACCGAATGGACGATCTGGATACCATGCCCGAAAAATGTTCAGCAACCCCTTCTTCGCCTTGAAAAGCATTCATTAGCTCATCTAATACTTGTTGCTCATTTATGTCCGCATTCTACCAAGAAATTCAACCGATAACAGCTTAACAGTCAGCAACAGACATCACACACTCAAACTCCACGAAATCATCTTACCTTTTGAGCATATCCATGATTTAAAGACACTAAAACAACAAGGAGAACAAGAATAGTGCACGGTAACATTCCAGCTTAATTTCGATACTTCTGTTTCGAAAAAAAAATTTGATGGACGATGAGGAGTATCTATCGTTGTGTTGTTCGATTGGTGAAGCGAGTGCCGCATGGTCGTGACTGGGTGGGTGGGCTGGGGCTGGGCGAGGGGAAGGATTCACCCAGCACTCCCTCACTTCTCAACATGACCGCTCTCTGCACACCAGTCCCGAGAAGGTTAACTTGTCGACGACCGTTCAGATTATCTTGAACAGTTCCCCTCCAGGCTGATGCACTTTATTTGAAACACAATAATATGACTTTTTACAGATGGAACTTTGACTTTTCAATTTCGCCCACAAACGGTGGTTCAGGCTTTTTGTGGTTCAGGATTTGTGAGCCCATTCTGACTCCAAAAAGCCAGATTTTGAAGATATAGACTGCTTGTTCTCACCAAAAAGAATCCCTGCAGCGTTCAATTGCTCGCCATCGTCACAATCAAATACCATTTGGACTTGTCCCATAAGGTTACCTAGCATGCCTCGTAACTCTCAAGGAAACTCCTACAGTACTCCTGGTGGAACTAATTCCAATTCTGGTAGTTCCTATCATTACTCCAATACTAATGGTAGTTATTACTACAGTAATGATAATGGTTCTACCTATTATAACACCTGAGAGGGCATTCGATTCGTGTCCCTATCTGTCAGTCTTCTTCCTTCCGTGAGTGGAGCTGGTTTCTCTCAGTATACCTCTCCTTCTGGAGGTCAAACTAACTCTTACTCATCTTCTGGTTCTCGCTCATCTGGCAGCTCTGCCAGTTCTGGTGGTAGAGGAAGATAAACTATCCCTTCCTTCACTCCTTGGTGGTAGGAAATTAAAACCCTTTTGATGGAAAAGGATTAAAAGAAAATGAATAGCAAGCGTAACTACATTGTTAGTTTTTGGATTCATAATGCTTGCTCTTCTTGTTTGTTGATATTGGTCATGTTAGTTTACCATGGCAGTTACTTAATTAAATTAAATTAAAATTTAACACCTTCATTATGTTATCACTTATACTTGATTATCACCATTGGCAAGATCACTCGATCAATGCTCTAATCATTCATTTGTGATAACAGGACAGTGATATTAAAACACGTATTTCTGTGTGATCAGACTTAGTGAAAGTATTTACAATTGAGTCTTGTACTATCTACTATCTCACTACAACAACAAAAGGCTTTCTATAGCTCCAGATATATCATACCTTGACATGACTCTCTCACTTTTCTTTCATTGTTGTACTAGGACATGTCTTGTCCATATCTGTGGACCAGATGAGATAGACTCAAATATCCAACCAGAACACACAATAAACATTCCCTTCAAGCCAAAATAAACTCCTAAAGAGAATCTAGAAGCGTACAAAATGATGGAAAATATGAAGGTATGGAAATCCACCAATGTGTCTCATACAAGTGGTTGTAGTATTATTGTCATAATTCTCAGGTAATTCAAACCATTGTGCATCAGGTTCTTCTAAGCTTACATCTGAAAATTCATAGGTAAGTAATGGGATAGATAATCCAGAATTTTTATCAATTCTTTCTTGAATTAATTTGACTGGTATGCCTTGATTAACAGTGAAATATAGATGTAGACGTACACTGTCATCACCTTCTTCTACAATAAAGTAATTACACAATTCTCCATCTATTTCTACCACATTTTGAAATTGTGTTCGGGTAATAGGAATTTCAGGAAAGGGCATTTTTTCACCAAGATAAGATCGTTTACAATCATCAATAGGTGGTAAACGTATCATATATTCTTTTTTCATATCATATCGACGTATAAAATATTTGGCTGCTTCATATCCTGCTTCAATATCACTACGTGCTTTTTTATTAATATAATCATAAAAGATTGTCATACGTCGTTTTTGTGGTGGATAATCTGAATCAGGAGCAATGAGATGGGAAGTAATTTCCAAATTTCCAATAAATTGAAGTGGAAACCATGGTTCAGGTATGACTTTATCTTCTGATTCTACAGAAATAGAAAGATGACTAGAGGATAATAATAATACTAGGAGAAGAATGATGGAAATCTGAATCTGAATTGATGGATACATCTCATTTACTTTCTTTTGTTATCAGCATCAGACTCTCTGGCTCTGACTATCTGGCTATCTGGCTATCTGGCTATCTGACTATCTGACTACTCTAGATAGCCAAATGGTCAGATAGCCAGATTTCTTGAAGTGAGTCACATCTTGTGTCAGAGAGATTCGATGACTTCGTTATTGTTATCACTATGGTTACTTTATTATCTTGGACTATCAACAACTTGCTTAGCTTATAATCCTTTCCCAATTATACAAGCTTCTCGAGAATTCTTTCACTCTTCATCTTCTATTCTCACTACCATTGCACTTCTCACTGCCACCGGAGGAGGAGGAGGAGGAAGAGGAGACTCTTCCTCCTTCATCCCACCTGCTAACACCGCTTCTGTGACCCATGCATCACCTAGTAAGACTATAATACCAAGCCTGGTGGTCACGGATAGTAGACCCCCCACCACTACCTCTACCACTACCTCGACTACCATCACCTATCGCTCTGGGAAGAGTCCAGAAGGTCTACCATCCTCTAAGAGTGATAGTAAGAAAGACATTAACTTTCTCCGCTGTATATCAGACTGTAAGAGTCGCTGTCAACTCCCAGGTCAAGGTCTGGCTAAGACTGACTGTCTACAAGACTGTCAAGATCAGTGTTGTACCTCTTATGAGCAGTGCTCTTATAAGATCAAAATTAACTCTGCTAATTCAATTTAAGACAAGCTTAATAGAGACACTATTCTTTTTTCTCAATTATTGTTAGTATATCTATCCAGTAGGAGGAGATGATGCCTACATCACCTTCTCCACCACAGCCATCTTACAGTAGCTACAAAACCAAGGGTACTAGAAGCAGTAGCAGCTAGTAGCTGGCTGTTATTAATCATCTTCTTGTCCATGGAATCATCGTTCTTGTCCAAGGAATGCTCTCTGTTCAGCCCATCAACTTCATAGTCTACAGCCACTACTACACTATACTAAGCAAAGCTAAGCTATCTCTTAGCTCCAGGATACCCAGCAAGAACATCGTCATCATTTGAGAGGTGCAATCACAGATAGCTACTACTACTACTACTAGTCTATCAGCACTTGGTGAAGGATAGTAAAGCTGTCACTTCCACCATATTGACAACACCTCGCCTTCTTCTCTTTACAACAGGTCTTTCTCGCTCTGTTGTCATCAACTCTCTGTTGTCTTGTTCTTCTTCTTCTTCGTCATCCTCATCCTCTGTGGGAAAGAGGACGGGTACCTCTTTCAGCAGCACTACCTCTTCAACAAAGGAGTGGGATGGCTCAACTAACTCTTCCTCTCTTGATCTCTTCTTAGAGACATGACTACTACTACTACTACCACCACCATTATCATAACTATTATCATTATAGGTGGTATTGCTATTGTTATTATTTCGATTTGATAAGAGGATATTTGTGATAGAGAAAGGATTAGCAGAAGACTTAATAATAGTTCTTTTCCTTTCAGACATAGATGACTGTAATGGAGAAGTCATTGCTGATGTTGAAGTAGTAGTAGAGGAAGAGTCAGTAGTAGTAGTAGAAGGAAGTGGTTTGGTCAACATGGAAGGTTGATCATGTATGACTTCAGAGTAATTGGGAAGATAACGAATCCATGTTGGCAAAGGATCATCTTCTTGAACTGAGAGATCTACTTGTACTCTGTGTGAACTTTGTTGTTCGTCTATATGGTCCTCACAAGCTTTGGTCTCCATCATCATGTATGGATGAATAAACCATTGTCATCTTAAGTTAATCGACCAACTGACGACAAAGAAACATGTTTTTGAATGATAAACAGGTGCTTACTTAAGATGGGAAAGAGGAAGAGATGAAAAGGGTGACTACATATTCATTACACCATATTGGTGCTGTTACACGACATTCCTCCTCATTTTTTACTTGCCAACACTCAACAAGAGATTGCTGCCGCTGCCTTGGCCATTGCTGCCGCTAGATGGCAGGTAGACAACATTGCTACTTCTAGAGAGAGTGCTAGCCACTTCCTTGGCAGTGTCAATACGACGAACTTCAATGAAGCCATTTCCAGCAGCAGACATAGCCTTGGAGATAAGTTCAGCAGCCTCAGCTTCACCCTCAGCACGAATGATAGCAGCCTTGCGCTCCTGATCAGCCTTCTGCACAACATAAGCCTGGGTCTCGGCCTCCTGTTGAGCCACTTGCTTGTGCTCAATAGCCTTGGCAAACTCTCTACCAAAGGTCAAGTGAGTGATGGAAACATCATCTAAGATGAGTCCGAACTTGCTTGCTCGCTCAACTAATGCATCACGAATGCCTTTTGAGACGATAGCACGCTTGGAGAGAAGCTCCTCAGCATTGTACTGGGCCACAACAGCCTTTAACACTTCATTACCAAGAGAAGGTAAGATACGATCATCGAAGTCAGTACCAAGGGTACGATAGATGACAGGAAGACGCTGCTCCTCAGGGCGGGAAAGCACACGAAGGGAGATGTTCACCTGTTGGGATAAGCAGGGATAATTAGAAAACTAGAAGAAATTAGAATGAAAATGGAATAACAAAACATACCATCTGCAAATCCTTGGTACCAGTGATGGAGTTGATCTGACGAGGTCTATCACGAACGTCCATGATGATGGGCACCTATACATCCATAATAGAGAGATAAAAAGAAATCACACGAAAATCTCCTAGTCAAGGTCAGATTTTCACCTGGAGGTAAGGAATACGGAAATGAGTTCCTTCACCAACAACCTTCTCTTGGAGACCATTGAGCTTATCGAAAATGACTGCCCGAGTACCAGCATCAACTACTCAAACACGACCAACCACCACAGAAATAAATGAATGATTGATTAAATACAATTTATTGGAAGGTCATTTAGAGAAAGGATGAATTTATTCATGATTTTAATAATGGAAATGATCCTTTTAGGATGTTGAGATAATCTAGTAGGAATTCTTATCATGACATGAACATGAATACAGACAGACTCACCATCAAACAAGAAGAAGTCAGAAACAACGCCAGCCACAATAGCACCAGCACCTAAAGTAGTAGTAGCTCTTAAAATACGATCCATCTTAATAATAAATGCTTATTGAAGGGTGTAGTAATTAAACAAATCGAAAGGGAAAGGAAAGGACTGGAAGACCTTCGATTGTTCCACCTGATTGAGGGGCGAAGCAGCAACTCAACAAAGCCGATGAGTGGGAGGAGAAGCCAAACCACATGTCTTGTCAAACCACAACTAGGAAGAACCCTGAATTTATGAGTTATAAACCATTTTCTTTCCTTGTTCTCTTCTGTGGAACGTTGTATGGATTCCATGCATGTTGAGAGGATTGATGTGATAAGACAAAAAGAAAGTACACAGGGAAAGAAAAAAATAAAGAAAATAAAGAAAGAAAATAAAATTAAGAAAGGAAAAAAAATGGCATATCTTTACGCTGTAACATCTCAAAAACCAACAGCAGTAAATTTCTCTCTTGTTTGTAATTTTACTTCATCCCAAGAAAAGAACTTAATTTTAGCACGAACCAATCATTTGAAGATTTATACATTAAAAGAATATGGTTTAGTTTCAGTGACTGAAGTTCCTATTTTTGGTAGAATTGTAGCATTAGAAGCTTATCGTCCACTTTCTTATGATCATGATACACTCTTTGTTCTGACCGAGAGTAAAAAAGTTTGTCTTTTGGAATATGATAAAGAAAAAAAACAAATTATAACTAAAATTAGAGCTGATGTACAAGAACGAACAGGAAAAGTTACTGAAATGGGACCAAAGGCCTTAGTTGATCCTGATGGAAGATTGGCTGCCTTCTTGTTATATGCTAATATGATTAAGGTGAGTGAATGAATGAATAGTCATCATCTGTACTGGGGGAGCAATTGTAAAACATAGTACATGGTTGTATGAGAATGACAATGATTGGATAGAATTGGATTGTATGTTGTGTGTGTCTGTGTGTGTATGTGTATGTGTGACAGTATATGTTCTTCTTTCATATTAACATGTTGTTTATCCATGTGTCAATGTGTGTTGGTAGATATTACCTATTGATGGTTTATCTTTCAGAGAATCTTTCAATTTAACTATGCAAGAAAGTCGTCTTATTGATATCAAGTTTCTCTATGGATGTTTTCGTCCAACATTCTGTCTGCTTTATGAAGATAATCATCGCTATCGTCATGTTAAGACATTATCCGTGGATATGCGAGAGAAGGAATTGGTTGCAGGTCCTTGGTCTCAGAATAATGTGGATTATTCTGCCAGCTTCTTAATCCCTGTACCAAGTCCCTTGAATGGTGTGATTGTGTTGGGTTTAACTTCTTTCACCTATCTGTCAGGCACAGGTGTCATTCAAGCGGTTGAAGTCTCACCTGCTCAGATTTGCTCTTACTGTCTGTTAGATCCACAAGGCACTCGATTCTTACTATGTGATCATCGTGGATTATTGACTGTTTTATCCTTGGTAGTAGATAATGGCAAAGTGGTCTCGATAGTTACGGATACACTTGGTACAACTTCTATTGCTAACTCAATGAGTTACCTAGATCATGGATTGGTGTTTATTGGTAGTGCTCTAGGTGACAGTCAATTGGTTAAGTTACATAGTGGAGAAGGTGGAGTTGAGGTGTTGGATGTCTATAAGAACACTGGTCCTATCTTAGACATGTGTTTGGTAGAGACCGATCGAATTGGTGGAGGGCAGCTGCAATTAGTCACATGTTCTGGTGCTTATAAGGATGGCTCTTTGCGTCTCATTCGTAATGGTATTGGCATCCATGAACAGGTAAGATTGATTTGCCGTTTATCTAAGTGCTCTGTTTTACCTTCCATGTGTGATCTTCGTGATCTTTTATGAATGATAATAGGCTTCAATGGAAGTCTCGGGTATTCGTGCCGTATTCTCTTTACGTGATTCGGAAGTTGCTGAATATGACAAATACCTTGTGCAGTCATTCATCTCTGAGACTCGTATATTGGCGATTGAAGGAGAAGAGCTTGCTGAGGTAATCATTCCTTTTGAGCTTTCTTTAATGACGTCCATTTGATGAATGGTCATTTGCTTAGATTGAAATCCCAGGCTTTGATGCGGAAAATCCCACTATCTACTGTGCTAATTTGATCGGCAAAGTTTGGGTGCAAGTGACTACTCAAGGAATTCGTCTTGTGGATTCAACCACATTGACTTTATTACATAACTATACTTTTTCAAAGACAATCACTGTAGCAAAAGGGAATTCATCTCAATTGATTATCAGTCTGTCAGGTGGTGGATTAATCTACATGGAGATGGATGTCGCAAAGCGTGAGTTAGTTACAATCCAAGAGACTCAGCTCGATCAAGATGTTGCATGCTTGTCACTTAAGCCTACTCCTCTCTTCCAAATCAATGGTAACAGAAACGGAGATGCTATGGATATTGAAGACGAGAAACAGTCCATTGTAGCGGTTGGTATGTGGACTGATAATTCCGTCCGTTTATTGGCTTTGCCATCTTTTCAGGAAATTCGTCGTGTTACGTTGGGAACAGATACACAAGCAAGAGATTTAGCTTTGGCTTCGTGGGATGGAGTAGATTATGTCTTTGTCGGTATGGGTGATGGTCATCTTGTTACCTTCACAATTCAAACAGATCGTGAAGATCCTGCTTTACTTCCAACATTAACGAATCGTCGTAATGGTGTGATTGGAACACAACCTATTGCCTTTCAATCATTTTATAATAATCAAGAGCTTTGCATTTTTGCTTGTTGTGATCGTCCAACAGTGCTCTGTATGCGAAATGGAAAGATCTTTCTCAGTGTAGTTGATTTACCCAGTAAAGGAGTGACAAGTATGACACCTTTTCATGCTGAACTCTTCCCTGATTGTATCACCTTATGTTCTGATAATTCTGTGACGATTGGTGTGATTGAAGATATTCAGAAATTACATGTGCAGACATTACCTCTTCATGAAGCACCTCGTCGTATTGCTCATTGTCCTGCACAGCATGTCTATGCTGTATGTACAGAACTGATTGTACAAGGTGATCAGGGTGAAGAATCCATCTCACGTGTTCTCTTTTATGATGATATTGATATGTCATTGATTGCATCATATAAACTGGACTTGCTTGAACAGGCTTTATCTGTTTTGGCTGTTTCCTTTGATAACTCTAACAACACAAATACTACTAATCCACAAGCAGAAGGTGATAACAATAATAATGAAGGAGGAAATCGTAGTGATGGGAGTAGTTATATTGTAGTAGGTACTGCCCAAATTGTTGCAGAAGATAGTGAACCATCGAAAGGTCGTGTTCTAGTCTTCCAACTTGCTGCTGATCGAAAGACAGTTCAGTTAATCACAGAGAAGGAGACTAAATCAGGTGTCTATGCACTTTCATCTGTATGTGGTCGATTAGCTGCTTGTATTGGAACGAAAATACAAATCTACAAATTTGTTACTAAAGAACATAACTCCATCAAAGCAGAATTACAAGCTGAATGCAGTCATCAAGGACATATTATGGCATTACATCTTAAGACACAAGGTGAATATCTAATTGTGGGTGATTTAGCACGTAGTATCACTATCTTACAATATAAAAGTAATGAGAGTGTATTAGAAGAAATTGCACGTGATTATAATGTGCATTTAATGCGGGCAGTTGAAGTGATGGAAGGTGAAGAAAGTTATTATTTAGGTTGTGAAGATTCATGCAATCTTTTTACTTTACGACGTCGTGCTGAAGCAACAAGTGAGGAAGATCGTTCAAAATTAGAAGAACGTGGATTATTTCATTTAGGTGATTATGTCAATGTAATGAGGAGAGGTACACTAGTCAGTACAACCTTGGAGAGTGACTTTGTTGGTAATAGCAGTACTGGTGCTTCCTCTTCCTCTAATGGTGGAATTCTTGGGAGTATCTTTGATACACACTATCGTTGGGCGACTGGGTTAAACCCTCAAAATCATTGTGTTCTCTATGGTACTGTCTCTGGAGCTATTGGTTGCTTTTTGGGTTTAAGTGAACCTTCCTATCAATTCTTTTCTGCTGTTGAAAAAGCTATGAGAACAATTATTAATCCCATTGGTGGATTTAGTCATCAAGATTGGCGCAATTTCCGATCTGAAAGTCGAATGCAACCTCAGAAATATATTCTTGATGGTGATCTTATTGAGATGATACTTGATCTTGATAGTGCTGATTTGGAAATTGTAGTAAAGGAAGTAAACAATACTCTTGCTACTCTATCAGTTGGTGAAGCTGCAGAAGGAGGGCTTAACTCTAGTGAATCGATTGCTTCTCTTATTGGTGGTTTAGCTGCTGAAAGGAAAGTGTTTTCTTCAGAAGATATTGTACGCAGAGTTGAAGATATCTCTCGATTGCATTAACTGGAATTTCTCTTTATTTCATGTCTGTGTCATGAAAATTGTAAGGAAAGCATATGTAGTGTGGAGAGAAGCAGTGACTGTCGACTGTTATGGGGTGAGCGTATTAGCTCTAACCATCTACAGTATAGGCAACTCTGTGTTTATTGACTAACAATTAATATATGATATCATCTCTGTACTTCCTTAGTGTTGTAAGATAGACTGATAGTATATATAGTTGTAGTCTAGCATTAAACGTTGCACTCTCTCCCATTGCAACACCACAAGACCCAGATTCCCAGTTTCCCAGATTCTGGCTACTTTCCGTTGTTGTTGGACCGATTGAATTGGATGGATTTGCAGGAAAGATGAAATATATTGATCGCACCTTGTTCTTGTCCTTGTCTTCTCTTCGAATAAAGTTAAAATGTTAACTGGAATCATGAGATAATTCAATATAAGTATCAATGTTATGTGATGCATTCTTATCATGAATTCTGTTGGTACAGTTCTTCAAGCAAGAGGAGACGTGTTTGTATCATACAGTAGTAGTATGACAGATAGAAACTTTAACATCTGAAATAATACAAAGGATAAGGATGTTAATAAGATAGTATCCTTATATATATATCCGTTTGAAATGATGTGGAAAGAGGTGTTAATTTTGAAATTTCATTTTTCGAAGTTTTTCCCAGACTTGAGACCTCCGACCTCATCCTTCTTCTGTGGATCACACGTTGACTGATTCAGTGGAAGGTGAAGCTGCGCCACTTTCCACAAACTCTTCCTTGTTTTCCTCCTAGTCTATGCAATAATAATGATCTTGCAATGCTAGGAGAGATCTTCTGAACCACTCGTTTTCCAGGATCTGGTGGATCTTCTTTCTTCTATTACCAACCACATACCCTGTCCACTCTGTCCACCATCACAATCACAATCTATTGCAGTTTGCTGCTTCATCTTTCTGCTAACTAACTTCCAACCCAAACCTCTTCCTCAACGTTCTACAATGTCTGTGTCTGCTGCTAATCTTGGTTTCCCTCGTATTGGTCTTCGCCGAGAGCTGAAAGTCGCTCTAGAAGCTTATTGGTCTGGCAAGATCAGTCAATCTGATCTTGTGGAGACTGGAAGAACCCTTCGTGCTCTCTCTTGGCAGAAGCAAAGAGATGCTGGCATTGAAGTCATCCCAAGCAATGACTTCTCCTTCTATGACCAGATGTTGGACACTGCCGTGATGGTGGGTGCAATTCCTGAGCTCTATCAGGATGTGGGTGCATGTGACTCCCTTGACCTGTACTTCGCCATGGCTCGTGGTCGCCAGACAAAGGGTGCCGTGGAGAGAGCATGTTGTGGCTCTTCGATCTGTGGTGGTGCAGATGCGGATGTTCCAGCCCAAGAGATGACGAAGTGGTTCGACACTAACTATCACTACATCGTGCCTGAGGTGAATGCGGTGCAGCAGTTTGCTCTTCGCACGAAGAAACCTTTGGATCACTTCAATGAAGCCAAGGCATTGGGTATCGCCACTCGACCTGTGCTCATTGGCCCAGTGACCTTCCTTCGCCTGGCAAAGTCCAAGGACGAAGGCTTCGATCCCATGGATCTTCTGCCGAAGTTGTTGCCAGTCTATGTGCAGTTACTTCGCGAACTGCAAGAGGCAGGTGCTGAGTGGGTTCAGATCGATGAGCCCGTGCTTGTTTTGGATCTGCCCAGCAAGGTGCAAGAGGCAGTCAAGACTGCCTACTCTGAGTTCTCGAAGGTGTTGGGTGTGAAACTCATGGTAGCGACCTACTTTGGAGGTCTGGGAGACAATCTGGAGACAGCACTTTCTCTACCTGTGGCAGGTCTGCATGTAGACTTGGTGCGAGCTCCTGACCAACTGGATATTGTGTTAAGCAGAAGCAGGAAGGAGTTGGCGTTATCCTTAGGAGTGATCGACGGTCGCAATGTATGGAAGTGTGATCTGAACCGCGTGCTACATGTGTTGGAGGAGAAAGTGAAGCACTCAGATCGTCACATCGAGATTGCGCCTTCTTGCTCCTTGCTGCATACACCTGTGGATCTATCTCTGGAGACTAGCTTGGATCCTCAGGTGAAGAGCTGGTTGGCATTTGCAACTCAAAAGCTAGACGAGGTGGTGACCTTGACGAGAGCTTTGCAGCAGGGTCGCCAAGTGGTGGCTGCTGTTCTAGAGAGCAACGGTCTGGCCATTGCAGACCGTCGCAGCTCTCCGTTGACATGTAACCCCGAAGTGCGCGCTCGCTTGGCCAAGATTGATGGCAGTATGACTCGTCGCGCTACTCCCTATCCCGAGCGAGTAAAGATCCAGCAAGAGCAATTGCGCCTACCTGTGCTACCCACGACGACGATTGGTTCCTTCCCACAGACAGCCGAGGTTCGCAAGGCTCGAGCTGCTCATGATAAAGGCAGTCTGGACACAGCGAGCTATGAGGCGTTCTTGCGCGAAGAGATGAAGCGTGCAGTAGCATGGCAAGAAGAGATTGGTATCGATGTGTTGGTGCATGGAGAGTTCGAGCGTAACGATATGGTGCAGTACTTCGGCGAGCAGCTGAGCGGGTTCACTTTTAGTCGCGCTGGTTGGGTGCAGAGCTACGGATCTCGCTGTGTGCGTCCTCCTATCATCTATGGCGATGTATCTCGTCCCCAGGCCATGACTGTGCAATGGTGGCAGTATGCTCAGTCGCTGACGAAGAAGGCGATGAAAGGCATGTTGACAGGTCCGGTGACGATTCTGCAATGGTCTTTTGTGCGCGATGACCAGCCACGATGCGACACTTGTCGTCAGATTGCTCTGGCTATCCGAGATGAAGTGTGCGACTTGGAGGCCGCAGGGGCGAAAGTAATCCAGATTGATGAGGCAGCCCTTCGTGAAGGGTTGCCTTTGCGTCGCTCTGAGTGGCAGAGTTATTTGGATTGGGCCGTGGAGAGCTTTGGTATCTCTGCCTCTGGAGTGCGAGATGGAACCCAGATCCACACCCACATGTGTTACTCCGAGTTCAACGACATCATCTCTGCGATCGGTGCCATGGATGCCGATGTTATCTCCATCGAGACTGCTCGTTCGAAGCTGGAGCTGCTGCAGGCCTTCGTGGAGTACAAGTATCCCAATGAGATCGGTCCTGGGGTGTACGACATCCACTCTCCCCGCATCCCCTCAGTGGGAGAGATGGTAGCGTTGTTGGAGAAGGCGACGGAAAGGTTGTCTGTGAGTCAGCTTTGGGTGAATCCTGATTGTGGATTGAAGACTCGCAAGTGGGAGGATGTGAAACCAGCTTTAGTGAACATGGTGAAGGCTGCGGAGACTGTTCGCGCAAGTCTTCCTCAACAGCATTAAGATTGACAGCTGTCATTATTATGCACAGTTTAAGAAGGTGCAAGTTTTGTTATAACACGATGGTGGAATCTCTTTTGGAGATGTTTCTTTTCTGCTAGATGTGTTCATAATCATCCATGCTTGTCTGTGAGGCATGTAGAGTTGTTTACTATTTTAACTATTTTACTATTTTTGCCCTTTAGCAATTACATAAAGTTGCATATTTCTTTCTAGTGTCCCAGCTGACCTTAACCTCTGTGGTGGTTATATTCCACCTTTTCTTTGTTGCAGCAAGTTGGCTTAAATTTTGGGAGTCTGGTTGGAGTTTTTCGGTGCTACAGCAGTTTCCGCGGGTGCTATCGTTTTTCTTAACTTAACATATATTCGGAAATCGGAATTTCACTGTTCTAGATTTTTCCATCAACAGAAAATCGAACAACCAAACTTTCGAATATCCAACTTCAAGTTTCCTGCCATGACTTCCTTCAGTTTCGGAAGGTGGGAAGAAGGTTGCCACGCATGCACCCACTTCCGCTTTCCCCACTGTGTTGTGTTCTCTCTCTCTCTCTCTTCTCTCACACTCTCTCTGTGTGTCCGTGTCTCTCTCCCACTCTGTGCGCTGTCCTATCCCCTCCCACTCAGTCACTCCGTCACAATCAAATTCACTTTCTCCCCCTCTCAACGTCATAGAACAAGAACGAAACTAATCTACCCTACCCTTCTCTATCCCCCCCCCCATTCTCTCTTCTCATTTTCTTAATCTACTTTAGCCACTATTATTCATACCCTTGAATTAAAATTTCTTCTTGTTTGATTTATCATCATCACAAACAACAACAAAAGCATGGCGATAACTCATCAAAAACAAATCGTAGAATTCTTAACAATTCTGGAAGACCCTTCTTTTTCTTCTGAAGATAAAGAATGGATACATAAATTCTATAATGAAGTGAATAACCGTATCAAATATTCAGGTGTTCATACAGAATTAAATTTATTTGAGATCTCTGAAGCCATTGGCTTGGACATCTCTAGTATTCATAAAGAAGGACCTCTGATGTATGCTATATGGGTCAGTCTTCTGATTGCACTGAAATTACATTATCTTCCTGAAGATTATAAATACCCAACTTTAGCTTCTTTTCATGAAGCATATAATAATATTTTTATTGGTGAGAATGAAGAAGAACAAGTCAAATTATGGCAAACAGCCAATTGGATGGCAATCCTCTTTACCTTAATTACTGCACGTAAGAACAAAGGATTAGCAATGCAAGTTGTTCCCAAAATTGTAGAAGGATGGCATGTCAAGTATGTCACTGGATCTGGCCAAACCAGATTGACTGCAAATCGTGTGCAAATATTTGAGTTTGAAGGTAATACGAAAGCTAATCATCGTGGAAAAGTTAAAGCAAAGAAGAAGCCTGTTACAAAGCGAAGTGGTCGAGGTCGTAGTAACAGCTTAACTAGCGAGTCAACAACACGTAAGAGACGCCGAAAGAGTATTGGCTCTGAGCCAGCCTCTAAAAAGCAGGCATTAGATAGCACCGTGAGCAGTGTGGTGGAAGATCAAACTGATGCAGATGACGATGACGATGATGACTCTTCAATCAATGAAGATATTCAACAGACATTTCAAGAATGGCAAGAATCTGATGGGTGGGTGCATCATACCAGCAATCAGGTTGATTTAGACTTATCCAGATCCAATAGTGTATTCGATTTGCATAACACTTCTACCGAGCTGACTCCGTCTGAATTGCAAAGAGGTGTTTCTTGGACGGAAATCCCTATATCTGTGCTTGACTCATCTAACAGTTCTACCTTGCCCTTTCCGGCACAACCTTCCCTGCAGCCTGCTAAGAGCTTTTCCCAATTTCCTCCTAGTGTGAGTTGTTCTTTTGAAGCCATCGACTACGGCAATATGTCTCCTCCAATGCGCATGATGTCTTCACATTATTATCCAAGCAATCAACCATTTCTTGGACAAAATGCATGTCATGAAGATATGTCATCTCAACCGTTGGAAACGAAAGCTGTTTGGGACCTGTTCCCGGGTTATTCATCGTTAACCGCCCCCCGGCATCATTAAATGTAAGATACCATACACAGTAGTTATGTAAATACCGTTAGATTATCATACCTCTTCCTGTTGTGGCTTTAGTAGTAATAATGATTGTAGATAATGAAAGCCACAGAATACATATCTCTCAGCTGCTTTTGTGATAAAGTTACCTTCATTCAACATGTAGTTAGTTATATTGCGATCATTCTGCCCATCCTGTCTTCCATTTGCTTGAATTTGCATGTGAGTTGATCCATCGCACAATTTGTGCAACTCCCACCAACCAGTACCTTAAGTTAAGTAATAAAAATCACAACACACATCTTGTAGTAATCATCTTTTTATCTTACAATTCAAAAATTAATCTTATTTCAGTCTAGTGTCAACTAGTGCCTAGCATAGAATGAGAAAGAATGCAATCGATTTAATTAACACCTCCATGCAAGTGACATTAGAACAACAAACAAACACATTTCAACTATTAAAACTTCTAATAGACTCCTCTAGACTAAGAGAAACTATTTCACTATCTAATCATCATTATCAACAATACAATCACCTATTCTAGCTACATGATGATAATGATGATGATGGAAGCAAAGTATGATTCATCTAATCAAAAAATATCAAAACAAATAAACAGAAGGAAAACGCACGAGGAAGAAGATGTTATTACATGAACATATTAACACCAACAAACAACAAAATAACATGCAAATGAGTTCTTTCAAAAATGGACTGTGTGTATGTATTGGGGGGTTAGCTTCTGGTCATATATAGATATCCATTACATATATTAAATATCATGTCTTCTTATTTGACCAAAACAAAAAAAGGTAGAATTGAGAAACAAAAACAGCATCCATTGTTAACCAGAACAAACAAACAAACAAATAAATAGTAGACAGTAAACAAAAAGGTGATTAGGATAATAGTCTATCCAGCTGACATTCTGAACTAGACTATCACCACTACCACTACCACCACCACCACCACCGCCTGCAGCAGCAGTAGTAGTGGTAGTAGTAGTAGTAGTAGTCTGGTTTGATAATTGTTACTATTGTTGTAATTGTTGTTGCAATTGTTGTTGTTGTTGTTGTTGTTGATCGAGAGAACGAAGTGATGATTCTTGATTGTCTTTATCTAATCCTCTTCTTCTATTATCATCATCTTCTTCACCTCCTTCATCTGAATTACGTGCAGTTTGTAACATCATCATCATCTCCCCACTTTGACTACCAACATATTTATGTTCCATGGTAGAGGTACCAACAATAAAGAAATGATTGACTGTCCTACCACCTCCTACTGTAGCTGCTATACTTTCATCTTCTTCAGCAAAACCAACACTTCTACCTTCATCAATATCATCACTATGTGGATGAACAATAGCAATATTAGCATGACTTGAAAGTTGTCGTGAAAGTTTATACATGACACGATTAAATAACATTTCAATCGAACTAAGACGACGATGAGGAGGAGCAGTAGCAGCAGGAGCAGGAGCAGCAGGAGGAGGAGGTTTGATTCCATCTCCAGTAGACTTGGAATGATGAGGATGATGATGAGGATGGTTAGGGTTAACTTTCCTCTTGGCTTGATACCATCTTAAGAGACTACCCAGTAGAGGAATGCCTGTCATTATCATATACAGTGTCAATCAGTCAGTCATACTATTTAGTGATGAAAAGTCTATCTCCTTACCTGAGAGAGAGTTAGTAGTTTGTGGTGGTGATGATAGTGGTAGTGGTAGTGGTAGTGATGTTGAAGGTTCTTGTTGTTGTTGTTGTTGGGCAGTAAGAGAAGGTTGTCGAATAATACCATTTCGTGCAGAAGAGGAAGAGGAAGAAGAGGTCATTCTAGTTGTTGTTGTTGTTGCTAGTAGTAAATCAGACTGTAGTAAGCAAGACAATAATACTACTAATACTAATACTAATAATACAGTCCGTCTGTTTTATTGTGATAATTGTTGTGATGGTAATTGAGACAAACAACAACAGACTACTACTAAATCAGTATATAGTGATCAAGACAATAATAATAATAATAATAATACTAATACTAATGATAATACACTTTAGTTTTGTTATGATAGTTGTGATAGTTGTTGACCGAGACAAACAACAACAACAGCAACGACAACGACAACGACAACGACAGACAGGGCCACCCGCACAGCACACTTCTCTTAGGGTTTCCATGGAATATTCCGTGGAAGCTTCGCCCGTACTTCAAGTTAACCCCTCTGTTGATCAAACTGATGAGTTTCATACAGTAGCAGAGAGCAGCCTCACATGGTCTAGCAAGTTTGCAGTTTTCTTCGTGCATAAAGAAGCAAATGGTTAACTATTTTATTTAATTCTCTACAAGATGGCATGGCATGGCGTGTTTTTATAAGAGACAAATTTTAGAAATTATTGTCAATTTATTGTCAAAGCATTCTATGGAACGTGATGTAATCAATTCTGCCGCTTCACATCCAAAGGATACAAGTGGCTTACACTACACACACTCTACAGTACACTGTATACACATAACAGTCTGTGTCCTTACAGTAAGCTAACTATATAACCTGTAGGCTATAACATGTAGACTTTAATGCTTGGTTATATAACAGTTATGTATAAGATAATGTTACTATATCTACTGTATCACTATATGAAGATAGACTTTAACTAGTAAAAGGGGATGATGGCCAAGAAAGTGAATGAGATAGTTAGTTGTCAACATCATTTTCTTCAAACTGAAAGCTACCACACCCAATGATCTGATAGCGAACTGTGATGGAGGTGCCTGTCAGGGAGGTTTGTTTGAAGATGGCAAGCAGCTGAGTCGTCTGATTGGACATGGCACGACTCCTCTGCATGTGTTGATCAAGAGAGCATTATCTCTCTTTCTCTCTCTCTCTCTCTCTCATCCAAATAGCTCTCATAGAAAAGTATCAGCATGGTTATTACTATTATTATTCGTAGTAAGAATAATAGAAGAGTAATGTTTATAATGTCCACGTGAACGACTTGTTCTCATTGTTGTTAATCCTCCATTAGAAGATAGTTTAGTCATATAGCGATGACAAGTAATATGTTGTTTAGGATCACAATGTGGAGTCATAAAACACATTCCTTTCAAATTATTCTGAGGATTAGAGATTTCTTCATGACAAGGAATAGGTAATGGTTGCGCTTTCGCACCATAAATCAAGCATCGACCTAGAGAATGGTCACTATACAAAGAACAAGGAAACAAAGGAAAAGAAAGACAGTGAGAGAGGGGAGGGGAGGGCAGGGCAGGGCAGGGCAGGGAAAGATGGGGAAGCGTAGAGTAGGGAGTAGGGTAGGATAGGAGAGGGGAGGTACGTGATAAGGTAGGGGAGGGGAGGGGAGGGTAGGGAAGGATAGGGTAGGATAGGGTAGGGTACGAAGTGGAGAGGGTAGGGTAGGGTAGGGTTGGATAGGATAGGGTAGGGTAGGGTAGGGTAGGATAGGATAGGGTAGGGTAGGGTAGGGTAGGATAGGGTAGGGGAGGGTACGAAGTGGAGAGGGAAGGGAAGGGGGTAGGGGAGGGGGTAGGGGAGGGGTTAGGGAGGGGTTACATATACATGAAGGGCATTGTGTGGTTGACATTACCTGTGTTGACAAGTATATTCATTCGCCATCATATTAACACAAAAATCAATTAATCGTACTGCAATAGGTACTACAACAGTAGAGTCGTTGTTATTGTTATTGTTAATCTTGTTGTTATAACCTTCCATCATAATACATGATGAAGTACTACCATCATGACTATAACTATAACTATAACTATTATTATGATTATGATGATTATTACTTTCAATTGTCTTACAATATCGTTTTGTTAAACTTATTCCTTCTCCTAAAAGATTTAAATAATAAATTTGTTTTTTACTACGATATTCATCATCTTGTATTAATTCATTAACTTCTTGATAGGATAACTTCTTCATCTTATGACCATTATGACCATTATTACCATTATTGCCATTATTGCCAATATTGCCATTATTGCCATTATTACCATTATTGCCATTTTTCCATACCTTATCTTCATAACCAAAACTTGCTATTTCATATGAAACAAGTCTATTAATAATATTTGATCCTAAAATATATCCTGAACCACCAACAAAAAATCCTAATTTAGAAACATGTCCTTCATCTCCTAATTTACCTATTGCTTCACCTAAATAAAGAGGATATAAAGTCATATTCTTTAATAGTGAATTATCATTATTACCATTATTATTATTATTATTATTATTATTATTGTTATTATTATTATTATTATTATTATTATTATTAATCCATCGTTTATTAAATAATGGATAATTAAAGAAAGTATCATCATCTAATAAGACAATATAAGATGGATCAAATAAGTATAATATATGTGCTAAAGAACGTAATGGACGTCTTTGTGCACATCCCCAACCAATTGACATAAAGTTAATATCTGATTTAGGTAACATACCAAGATATTTCTTATTACTACCAGAACATCGTGTATGATTACTATGACATGGATAGAGAGTATCAGATGCTGCCCATCCTAACACTGCTACTGCTTCATCCTTGTTGGTAGAGGGGGAGAAGGAGGAGGAGGAGGATGGGGTATAATAATCATGAAAAGGTAGACCTGTTAAACTCTTCTCTTGTGCTTCCATAAGATCATAATTCTTCATGTTTCCTATCCAGATGACTAAACCAGCAATCTTACGACGAGGAATGGTAGGAATAACACCACTACCTCTACCACTACCTCGACTACTACCACTACCACTTTGCTTTGTTGTTGCTAAGGTATTCAATATCCATTCCTCGTAACATTCCTGCATACGTCTTTCTATTAAGATTTGAAACAGAAAGATTGGCCAGGCATAGGAGGAGGAGGAGGACTTCTTGGTCATCTTCTTCCTCATCTGCTGCTGTGACTGTTGCTGCTGTTGGTCTAGTGATGGCTGGGTGGTAGTAGTAGTGGTAGTAGTGGAGGAGGAGGAGGAGGAGGAGGAGGTGGTGGTAAAGAGAGAAAGAGCCATCGACAAGGTGAGAGAACAGGTCAGTGCTAGTCCTTGATGATGGCGAGGTAGTGCTGTCAGACCCCCTTCCCCTTCACTTGTTGTGCTAACAGAGAGGTTGAGAACTGTGCGGTAGAGGTGAAGGTGAGGGACTGGGTGGCATTGACTAGGACAGAGAACACGTGGCTGTTGAAGAATATCATCGAATGACTTGTCATCAAAGTCAACTACTATCATACAAAGATCTTCATAATGAGATGGTAGATCATCAAAGAAGAGGAGATTGTAGGCAGTCCCACTGTCAGCGGAGGAGGAGGAGGTGGTGGTGTTAAGGGAGAGAAGCCAGGGCGGGTAACCACCACCATCAACACCACTACTACTACTACTACCCCTAACACCGGTAGTATCACCTTTAACTATGACACAGACTGTGCCTGCTTGCTTTTGTTGTGGCTGGTGCTGGGAGTTGTTGTTATCAATGATAGGGAAATAATAATGCTCACGTGATTTAGAGGAGCAAGGACAGTGAATAGAAGAGCTAATAGCAGGATAGACACCACTTAGAATAAAGAGAAAGCCTAAAGAAAATGCTATAATATTCATTTCACCCTTATCGATATCATCTGATCATTTTCCCCCTTCCGCAATAGTTAAACTATGCTTATATTGCTGTGTAAGCTGTGGTAAAACATGTGAAATCTCCGATAGTATAGTGGTCAGTATACCCGCCTGTCAAACGGCGCGCCTCGCTCCTCACTGAGCGCGGGAGATCTGGGTTCGATTCCCAGTCGGAGAGAAGCTTTTTGTCTTTTCACATTGTATTTTCCTGCCTACTCTAGAACTGCGAATTCGACTGCTAAATCTATTATCTAAAATGCCATGTGCGAGTATTAGACATAATATCTACCAACGATGATAACCACACTGCAGTACTATGCTTGTATACGGCAAATTGGTTTTATTACTCACTTTACAACACAAAAACGTCTACCACAGCCTTCTCTTCAGATGAATATTAGCAACTTTCGATCATGCATCATCTGAACCTACAGACTGTTCGTCACTTCCTCTTCCTCCACCACGACGTTTATTTGATCGTCGTTTTGCTGCTAACATGGCCTTAAGCCGTGTACGGGAATGATCACCTATACGAGCAGCTAAGAGAGTATTCGAAACCACGCCAATACGCATATCATAGGTATGAATCTCTTCTTTCAATTGCTGCAAAGCAGCCTTGATTTTCACCAAAGGAGAAGTATCATTCATACCAGAGTCTTTGGATTCAAAGGACTCCTTAAGATCTTCCAAACGTTCTGATACTTCAGCTAGTTCCCCTGTAAGCTTGCTAACAACTTCATTCGTGGCAGAACTTTTCTTCTCCAATTCTTCCAACTTATGTTTGACCTATTTAACAACGACAATGAAAATGCAGGTTAGTCATATTGAATCGACCCTGTCTAGAACTAAATTGATGTCATCCTACCTCAATAAACTCTAGACAGATGGTATTGTATTGATTATTGAGATACTTCTCCTTCATGCGCATCTGATTTAATTCTTCTGTAACTTGCTTGCTAAGAGATTGTAAGTCGTTCTTATTGGCACCCATTAACTTGCTAATTTGCTCTTTACCACGACCACTTTGATCAACATGAGCTCTCCACTCATTACCAACGGTCACTACCGCAGTAGTGAGCTTAGGGCCTACTCTCTCTAACTCTGTCTTCCATTCTAATGGATCAATTTGAGGTTGTAAGATGTTGAGAATAGAGTTGTCTAAGGCTTCCACACGTGAAGTCTCCTCATAGAGCAATTCTTCATCCGCTCCAACTCCACCCACTTCATCTTCTATAACATCCTCATCTTCATCATCATCACCTTGAACTTGTTCCACCTATCACAACCCCAATAATATGTCATTCATATTCAAAGATTAATGATTGTTATGAACGATTAAAGAGAGTCGGTCAGTCAGTCAGTCAGTCAGTCAGTCTTACCTCATCCATCGCTGGATATTGTGGGGGTAAGAATTGAAAGCCTCTAGCAGTTAAGGCTTTATCAGTAAGGAACTCTAAGACTAAGCAGACTGGTTCACCATAAGGTGTTCGTAGTTTCTGTGCTGGGAAAGAACCACGAAAATCCAAATTACGTAAGACTAACATGAGCTTATTGAGTTTTGTATTTGGATCTTCAAATTGCTCAGATTTCAAGGCATTATTATCTCCTGTGATAATAGGAACTAACCAAGAGCAGATTGAAGTGAAGTCATCGAATTGATGTCCTGCATTACTACCTGGTAGAGCGAAGTGGATACGACTGAAAGGTCGTTTATTCAGTTTCTTACAATAGTCTATTTCATAATTAAGAATCTTTAACTTCTCAAGACTATTTTCCCACATTATAAAGATTGGACCCTAAATAAAGAAATAGAGAAAAAACAAATCCAAATTAAGTAAGTAAAAAAAATCAAAAAACAAACAAAAACAATAAATAGATGTAATATGATTATTAACACAATTACCATAGCATTTTCAGAAGTTACTGCTACTTCACCCTTGCCACTACGTCCTTGATCTTCATCTTCCATTTTGGATGATTTTTCTCTCTTTGACAAGACAACCTTTCAGGTAAATAATGTCATGACAAGGGAAACGAAAAAGGCCCGTTACCACAAACCATTAACTTAATAGGTTGGGAGTCTAGGGAGTCTAAATTTCTAGACTTCTAGAGTTACGGTTTTGCCAGGAATGGTGAAATGATTGATGATTCTCATACAGTGGGATTATTGAGTATTATTGTCATGGCTTCTACAATAGGTCGTGCAGGTAAACAAGTATTCTCACAACTTGAATCAGGACAAGGTGGTATAAAAGATCGTAATCGTAGTGAGATTGCCTTATCAATAAATAACAATAATAATCATGGAAATAGTACAACCACTCTATTTGCTTCGTCCCTTCCCCCACCTTCAAAACAAACAAACTCTTCATCACTTTTCACAGAAAACCCTGTGAAAACGTCTGTTGAAGATATGGAATTAGAAGAGACTTTAGCACAGTGTAAGCTTCTAGAAGCTGAGAAAGTTCTGTCACCGTCATCGAATAACACAACTTTATCCCCTCTACGTCAACAAGAACGAGATGATAGAGAAGAACAAGAAGAAGAACGAACAGGAGGAGAGGTAATAATAGGATTAGATAAGATAGGAAAACTACCTTCATCTTCTTCTGATAAACCATCCTTTATTGCACCTTATCCTTATTCTAATCAAACTTCATCAACTCATATGAATTCTGCTTCTTTCCTATCATCCAATTTTAGTGTTAAGAAGTTTATTGATGAATCTATTGCAGTATCTGGAATGAATGGAAGTAAAAAAATTGCTGATTTAGAAAAACAAGAATTATTAGCAGCATTAGAAGTTTTAAAAATGCAAAATCAAATGTTATCCAATCGTATTGAAAAAACACAACAAGAATCAAGAATGCAATTAGAATATGAACGACAACAACGATTATTAGCTGTTTCTTCTCTTGAAAAAGAAAATCAAGTTCTATTAGAAAAGTTATTACAAGCTAAAGAAGAAGCTGAACATAAACTTGAAAAAGAAAAAGAAATGTTTTCATTAACATTACAACAAATGACAGATGAAAAATCATTATTAACAAATAAATTACAAATATTACAACAACAAAGTGAAGAAGTTGTATCTTCTTTAATAAAAGAAAGACAAATGATGGAAAATGCAATTACACAATTAGAATCTGATCGTGAAGCAATGAAATCAAAAGTATTAGAGATTGAAGCAATGAATGATAAATCACTTTTACAAAATGATCTTGAAAATCTACAATTACGATTACAATCTTTAGAAGATCAAAAAGGTAAATTAGAACTTCAATTAGCAAGTAATGAAAAAGATATGCTAGCTCAATCAGAAGCTTTCCAAGAGAAGCTTCGATTAGAACAAGTACGTCTTCAAGAGATTGAAAGTCGACAAACAGAAGCTGGTAATCGATTAACTAAAGCATCAGCTGATTTACAAGCAGCAGAAAAGGAGTTAAAAATGGCACAAACAAGTTCAAGAAGTCATTCTTTACGAGCTACCCCACGTTCTGGATCTGCTTCAGCTCTTATTACCTCTGCTCCTTCTCCTCAATTTCCTGCTCCAGCATCCTTGCCTGCTCCTATACCAACACATGCTCCTGTACCTGTACCTGTACCTGTACCTGTACCTATATCTGGTCTCACATCTGCTATTGCCCCATCACCACGTACAATAGAAGCAACTGTTAAAGCCAATTCTACCCCAACCGCGTCAGAGAAAAAATCAGTTGCTCGTCAAGATGCTAAAAAGAAAGCTCAGGCTTTGCAGGATAAACTTCGTGCAAGGAAACAAGAGCGCATTTCTAATAGTGTTAACAAGATGCGAGCTAACTTTGAACAAGAGAAACTTCAAAAGAGTCAGCAAAGCAGTCAGAACAGCAGTGCTCATGATCTTCTCCCTGAATCTCATCCTGCTAATTCTTCTGCTCAAGGTAGTGCAGCCAAGAAAGGTATTTCAGCACGTCAATCATTGTATGATATGCTAGCCCCCGCCCAAACAATGCCTAGCACTCAAGAAGGGTATGAGATCAACACTAATTTCCCCCTTAGAATATCAATGGTGGGTAGCACAAAGGGAGAAGGTGGCATTAACTCTCAGCTTGTACCACCATTAGTCAAAGATAAGTCAGTTTCAGCCAGTCATAAGACCTTTATGGATATCGATAGTAGCGATGAAGAAGATGAAGGAGGTAAAGAGCAGCGAAAGAAATCCCAAGATACCCAAGATAAAATTCCCAGCACGAAGCAGGCAACAAGCTCTTCCGCTATTTCTAATGTAAATAATACAGCGACGACTACTGCAACAGTTGTAGGAGGTCTTGCAAGTGGTGATAATGCTGGGGATGCCTCTGGGGAGCTTCCTTCTGCCCATGCTGCAGCTAGTCGAGGGGACTTGAATACCCTACGAGAGCTTATTACTAACGATCCTACTCTATTGGAGAGTCTGGATGTCTCTAATCGCCTTGTTATTTTCTATGCTGCTGTTCACGGACATGTGAACATCATAATCTATCTACTGCAACTTTATACGAGTGTTAATATTCACCATGTTTTCAGCTATGACATATTCGGTGACTGTGTTATTAACGCTGCTGTTTGCGGAAACAGTTCTGTTTGTCTTGAACTCCTTTTGTCAAAAATGGACAAAGTTTATTCAAATGCTGAGGAGAAGTTAAGCATTGTTAATCATCGCAATTCTTACGGTAAGTGATGTACCTTCCTATACTTCGTATGCTTTTATCTAGATGAGATAGTGATGATTTGCTTTTATTTAGGAATGACTCCTGCTCATATGGTCAGCGAGTTGAGTTGTTTAGAATTAATTTACAAATTTGGTGCAGATATGTCTATTGTTGATGCACAGCATCGTACTCCTCTTTTTGTTTTCTGTCTACTCAATAACGAGAAGTGTGTAAACTTTCTTCTCTCATCTTATGACTGTTTGGATTATCTATACAAGGCTGACTATCGAGGGGATACCCCTTTGCATGCTGCAGCTTGTAATGGTTCAGTTGAATGCTTGTTGGCTCTGTTGCAACAAGGTGTAGATCCTCGCATTGTTAATGCACAAAACCTTCGTGCTGTGGATCTCGCTATACGAAATAAGCAACATAAATGCCGTGAGATTTTAGCTGAATATCTATTGCATTATTGTACAAACTCTGATTTCGATTCAGTTCTCTTCTTGGATGTCATTGAGGTAAGACTATTCTGATTCTGATTATATGATAATTATACATTCTAATAGAAGTGTATGTCTTTTGGGTATAATAGGGTCATCGTTATATCGCACAGAATATTCACAATTTACCAAAAGAGAGTCCCACTTCACTTCTTGAAACAGTATCTCCTTTACCTAAACTTCTCAATAAAAACCACATGTATCCTTCACTTTTCACACTACGAGATGCCAAGACAATGCGTTTGGAGCGGTATGGAAAATGGATTGCTTATTATGATCCTTATACCGATAGAGGTCTTTGGTATGATTCTGAAAACCACACTGGACAATGGGAGATACCTCAAGAAGTTCAACAACAATGGCAGGAGCAAGCTACCACATCAATAAAGCAAAATCCTACTAATGACGAGGAAGAACGAGAGAATAAGTTGAATAAGGTTCTACAGTCAAAGCTTTCTATGCGTTTGAAACGGCGTGGAGACTGGATTGAATATGCAACCTCTGGTAATACTCCGATCTTCTACAATGAGAAAGATGGGTCGTTTACTTGGACAGATCCTTTCCAATCAAACGAAACAAGTCATAAAGACAATCAAACGAAGAGTTATAATCCAATCGAATCTTCATTTGATGAACCAACAGACGACCCATCCTTTTCACCATCCACAGCACCATGGCAGCCTTATATCGACGAAGCTAGTGGCTCTGTCTATTGGTACAACACAATGACAACCGCTTCTCAATGGGAGAATCCATACGAAGATTTTGGAGAGACTCCAGAAGAAGTCTACACACGAGCTTTAGTCAATAGCAAGGAGTCTAACAACAACTTGATAAGTGCAGAAGAAGATGCTCATGAGGCACACCTTATAGAAAACCTACACGACCTGGGTGTTTGATAGATCTCAATATGTAAATGCTGGGATAGATGATGTTAATGTGTTGATCACTTGATTTGCTATTACTACAGTAGTACTACTAACTACCTCTTGTATTATCAGTTCACCATCTGCTGGATATGGGACTCTAGCCAGAGAGAGATCAGTTACGGTAGTTCATCCTAATACCCGATGGTATACCATATTCCAGTCGATGGTGACAATCACTATCGTTTGCTTTGCTTTGCTTTGCTTTTGTGAGATAATCAGATTCACGAACTTATTTGTAATTTAGACGACTAAGCTAAGCTATTGTGTTTGACGTTACGTTACTATTACTATGAGGTGTAGTCTACCATGCAATGAATGTTTGTTGTTTTCTAGACTATTCACTAGAAGGGATCAACATGAGAAGTTGAAGAGGAAGCCTTCTGAGGAGTTGTTGTTGTTGTTGTTGTTGTTGTTAGCGAAGATCTCAGAGCTAAGCTTTGCTCTCTTCATCACAGGCTCCTCCTCCTCCTCCACCACCTCACTACCACCACTACCACCACTACCACCTGTGGATATCCTTCCAACACCCCATTCTCTTACAAGAAGAAAGGTAGCAATGATATAACGAGTACCTCTCAAAACACAATCTCCTCCATGTAATTGACTACCACGAAAACAAACCATTTCTCCTACATGAGTACGAAATGAACGACCTAGATGAGCAAAATAGGTACCACCTCCTACATACTCCATACAATCATTCAATGCAATAGTAAAAGAATGAGTACTTTGATCAGCATGTAGTGGTAGAGAACGTTGTCGAAGTTGATTCACTACATCCTCCTCCTCCTCCTCCTCCTCCCCTCCTCCTCCTCCACCACCACTACCACTACCACCTTCATATTTCACAACAAAAGCATCATTAATCAAAATTTCAATATCTTTACTATCAAAGAAAGCTTGTGAAATTAACAAACGTGCTTTAGTATTCATGAAATGTGCAAACCAAGGTGTAATGGAAGGGATATGATGCACAGGTATGTCAGTGGTAGGGACAGCATAATGTCGACTAGTCGTCCATTGTCCATCAGCAAACTCTTCTGCTTCTTTGATTACCCATTGACATACTTTAGGATCAATCTCTGCATAGGTAGTAGAGAAGATATCATTAGCTAATTGTGTGAGAGACAATGTAGTGGTAGTGGTAGTGGTAGGAGGAGGAGGAGGAGGATTGCAGTAAGGGGGTAGGGGGAGTGCCACTACCGAGGAGGTGTCGGTTGGTGGAGGGCAATAGAATGCCTTCGCCTTGGCTACATGATCTGATAGTAAAGTATTGGTAGGATCTAACCAATGACCTAGTTGATAGATCTTCTCTAAGTCATCATATGTAACACCTTGGAGTAGGTAGTGGTAGTGGTAGTAGGAGGAGGAGGTAGAAGAAGAGGTAGTGGTGGTAGTGGTAGTAGAAGATGATCTCTCATCATCACTTGTGTTGAGGAAAGATTCAAAGAGTGCAACACCCAAAGAAAGAGAAACTTCACCTAACCAACCTTGCCAATACCTCTCCTCCTCCTCCTCCACCACCACCATCACCTCCTCCTCCTCTACTACCTGTTGTTGTTGGTCTTCTAACAAGGTGGTGAGGAAGGTTTCTAAGAGGATAGCATAGCCTAAGGCAGCAATGGTATACTTTCTCTCAGCTGCTAAGGCATCAGCTACCACACGCACACTCCACCAACCCTCTCTACTACCACTACCTCTAACACTACCTCTACCACTACCTTGATGACCAGGCCACAGTCGCAAGAAGCGGATACGACTACCTACCCCAGCAGAGGTAGTGGTAGTGCTGGTGGAGGAGGAGGAGGAGGAGGTAGTGTGTAGAGTGTGAAGTCTATCCAACCACCACCGTAGCCTCCCTCCTCCTCCTCCTCCTACTGCTCTAATGCTATTGACTAGTCCTCCTTCATCTACTAGACTCTTGAAGAATGCTTCACTACCACTAGCAGAACTTCCCGCGACTAGGCGATAGCGACACACAAGACAGTGACACTGCTTAGCACTACCACTACCTCTACCACTACCTCTGCTACCACTACTGCTACTATCAGATCGCAGATCTACTGTGAGGTCTTCATCGGGTAGCACATCTCGCACAGCCTTGACCTGCACACACACTTTCCCCTTCCTACCTCCTCCTCCTCCTCCACCACCTACCTCCTCCTCCTCCTGCTCCTCCTTGTAGACCAACTCTACCACTGCATTAGGACAGCAACTGTGTTGGATAGTAGCACGAATACTAGCAGGTAGCATGACTGAAGCAACTAGACCACAGCCATCAAAAGGATTGCGACTACCACTACCACTACCTCCTCCTCCTGCTCCTCCTTCTCCATTAGACTGATTGGCTAGACTAGCAGCTTGTGCTAGAATATTCAATGCACGATCTTCATAGAGTAAGCGATCGTCCTCTGTCAAGGTAGTAGTAGTAGTGGAGGAGGAGGAGGTGGTGGTGGTGGTGGTGGTGGTGGTGGTGGAGGAGGGAGGGTAGAGGGTACGAGAGGTCAGGTAGACCGCCGCCTCCTCCACCTCCTCCTCCAACACTACCAATGCTCTCCTCCTTGCTGACTGACTAGCAAGTCGAGGTAGACCTTCTACCTCTTTCAAGTAGGGGGAGGAGAGGCCTAGAGAGAGGATAGCTCTCTGTGCTACAGCGACTACCCGCTGCCACAGAGTGAGAGAGAGACTACCCTGTAACACAGAGATAGCTTGAGGTAGGAGGAGGAGGAGGGGAGGGGTAGCAGAGAGGAGGAAGACTTCCAAGCGATCTGATAGCAGAGCTACTTGAAGCAGAGAGAAGGTCTCTTCTAGTACTACTACCCTCCCCTCCTCCTCCTCCTCCACCACCACCTCCTCCTCCTGCTCCACTGTCTTGCCACTAGTAGTGCTAGTAGTAGTGGTAGTAGTAACAGGAGGATGCGTTCTGTCTTCATACGGTGTGAGAAAGGTATTGAAGGCAGTGACTAGTCGATGGGTAGACCAGCCCTCCTCCTCCTCCTGCTCCTCCTCCTTGGGTAGTAGTGAGAGAGAGATCATACGACCTAAGAGATGGATGGACAAGAGAAGTACTGGGTATTCCTCTCCTGTACCTTCCAGATAGTTCAAGAGATCCTTCACAGCCTTCGAGGTCTTCCTCTTCTTGTAGCAGGAGGAGGAGGAGGAGGAGGAGGAGGAGCAGAGTAGCCAATGTCCCTGTTTCCAATCCAATTCTGCACAGTTCGTATCCGAGCAGTAGAGCACCAGAGGACAACATTGCCTAGTCAGACTACCCCTGCAGGTAGTGGTAGTAGTAGCAGGAGGAGGAGGAGGAGGAGGAGGAGGAGGAGGAGGAGGAGGAGAGTAGAGATCTTGACGAAGAAAGCGATGACAATAACTACAAAAAGGATCTTTGCGTCCTCGTGGTAGACTAGGTTGAAGAAGAATAGGGAAGTCTTCTTGAATGACTTCACCTTTCTGATATTTCAATCTCTTCTTCATAGTTAATGAAAAGTAGTGGAAGAGGAGAATTAAGTATTTCCTTATCTACCCTCTACTAGGGAATTACGTAAAGTTAAGGTTCGTATATTATTGTGGTGCGTGGTTAATAGTATGTGTATGTGTGTGTGTGTGTGAGTGGAGAGAGAGATCTTTGAAGATCAAGCGAGGGGAGCAGGGAAGGAAGAAGAAGAAGAAGAAGAAGAAGACGATGATGATCCACCCCCTCCCTCCCAGAAGGAAGGAATGACATCGACGCGGCCTGCCACTTGTCACTGCTCCTTGTGTTGAGGTGATGATCTCTGATCTCGCTCTGTGTGTTGTGTGCTTACGCATCATCATCACCACCCCATGCCATCCACCCAATCAACTAACCATTACCACCACCTATAGAATCATAATCTAAACCCCCCACCAGCCCACCTCGAAAGATGTTCCGTGCTCTTGCTATCATCGCTTCCCTCATTGGCGCTTCTGCCTTCGCCCCTATGGCTCGTCGTGCTACCTCCTCTTCCCTCAAGATGTCCTTCGAGACCGAGGCTGGTGTCACTGCTCCTGCTGGCTTCTTCGATCCTCTTGGTCTGTCCAAGGACATCGACCAGGCTACCTTCGAGCAGTACCGTGAGTCTGAGTTGAAGCACGGCCGTGTTGCTCAGTTGGCTGTCCTCGGCTACATCGTCCCTGAGATCTTCAAGTTCCCTGGAGAGATCGCTCCTGGCATCTCCTTCGACTCCATCCCTAACGGTATCGCTGCTATCCAGGCTGTCCCTGCTCTTGGCTGGGCTCAGATCTTCTTCCTCATTGGTGCTGTCGACTACCGTGGCTACCTTGTCTTGGGTGACACTGAGGGCAAGGGCAAGACTCCTGAGGAGCTCAAGAAGGCTCGTGACCAGGAGTTGAACCATGGCCGTCTTGCTATGTTGGCCATCCTCGAACTCCTCCGCCATGACTCTCAACAGCTCATTGGTGGTCTCTACCAGGGCGAGCACCTCATCACTGGTCTTCCTTTCCTCTATGGAAACTAAACTAAGCATCTGGTTTGTCCGGGATGCAACAACTTCGATGCTCAAGGCACAGCTGTGTATGAGAAGACAGACAGCTTGTCTAGTGCAATAAGCACTTAACTTTATTTGCTGATGATGTTAGTGCAAACCTCTCTAATCATGATAATCTTAAGCAAAGCCACTTTGCCACTCACTTGTTTGTTTCAACTCTTGTCTTTCACTACATGCACATTAACACTATGCGGACTAGCTTCCCATCATTCTACACATGTAACTCAAAAGAGCACAACAATTTCTAAAGCGAAGGAAGAACTTATTAATTTGATATTAAAAATGCTTCCCAATTTAGCAGCTCTTTTCTAGTAACTAGATAGACAGCAAGAGACAAGACCGAGAATTAATAGCGACCAAGGAAGAAAGGGAAAGGTATGGTGTCCCCACCCCCAAGGCCTATGCCCAACTATCTACAATACAGCAACTAACTATCAAATCATTAACCTTCACCACACTGGATACAACCATTACTCTTTAGCCAAAACTTGTTTGACAATGCTGAAATGGTTCAGTTTTTAGATAATCTATTGAGAGAGAGCATCAGGGATATGAGAAGAGTTACTGCATCTCATATACCATCTGCAATACAAAGTCGACAGTGCGACTATAAAAATATGATATTATTCTATTCATGTGTTTCTTCTTCTCATTGTTTTCTTCTCCGATTTATTGTCCAGAAACAGCCTTAATCAAAGAGCGAACAAACTGCATTTGCACCCCTTGTTTAACACCGTAGAGACTATTGGTATATCCCCACCAATCCCAGCACCTACAAAGTCAGTCAATCATTAGTACCATATCACAACAAGAAAAAACCAAGCAAGGGAGAATGTGGTGGAAAACTTACCCATTAGGATTATATGGTGTGGTGGTAGACTTGGTGACATAAGGATAAAGCACAATGATGTTGTTACTCTCAGCCCATTCATTCAATCCAGCATGAGCAGCGAACTGATTACCAATCAGATCCAAATACATCAAACAACCATGGAATGCAACATGAAGATGACATGTTGCACCTTTCTGACACGCTGTAGGAACATAGATATATCCTTTATCTCCAATACTAGCTAAGGCATCTGTGAAATAAGGTGTCTGAGAGAATGAAAATAGATTACTATCCACCATCACTCCACGTGGTTGTAAACTATTAGGATAAAGTGTAGTGAACACTTGACCTGCACCATCAAATCCACATTTACCAAGATAAGGTGTGGAAAGAGTGTTACAATTCTCTCCATAACTTAAAGTAGGCCAGCAGTGCTCTGCTTGTACAGCATAGTCTGCTACAATATTATAGGTACGGACATAGGCAGTATAGTAGGATTGTAAAGAATCCACAACACGTGGATCAACCACAGAGTCATCCGTACCAGAGAAGAGATAGACACGATCATCAAGAAGGTTACTTGTACGATCAATATATCCATAGATTGCATCATTATTTGTGAGTGTAATAAGTTCGTTAATATTAGGTAACCCTAGTGTGGTTTTCATGCATTTATATTCAGCATAATTTAAAGTTCCTTCCGCACAATAGAACGGACCCTATTTATATAATCACCATATATATTAATAACATATATATTAATAAATTTATTAATAAATAAAAATATAATAATTAAATAAAATCAAAATAAAATGAAATTCAATTCATCACGAGATTCTTACCCCAGCAAAGATTCCAGATCCATTAACAATACTACTAAAAGCAATATGCATTTGGACAGCCATATATCCTCCAGCAGAGACACCTGACACAGTGACATCGGAGATTTTATAAGGACCCAAAGCACTGGTGGTCAACGTGCTGGTGGTGGTGGTAGTGGTATCAATGACCGTGGTTCCGTCTGGGACTGCTCTAAAGCAATCCATAGAGAGAACAAGAAGAACAAGAAGAGAAAGAAGTTTGGTCATGATGATAGTGACAAGAAAAATGAAAGATCTCTTCTTTTCAGACGGACTTTTTCAGTCTGAGTAAGGTCTCTTCTTCACGACTGGACTGTCCCAGCCTTCTGTTGCTGTTCTGCGGGGCTTGCCCTTGTCCCACTGATTATTGAAGTTTGGAACAACGCGTTTCTTTCTCACGTTAACTTAAATCCATAGTTAACTCAAGAAGTGGTGAAGTTAAAGCTCTCCTTTCCCTTTCTTTGTAGTGACCAATGTGATGATTGGTGACGAAATTGTGGTGGTGAACAAGGAAGAACATTTTTCTATATCTTTCTTCATTCAATATCCATTTATTAGAAAAAAGAGATGACAACAGAAGATAAAGATCAAACAATGAAGACTTGGCAACGAAGAGCTGATGATGCTAAACGACGTCATCGTCCTTCTCTCAAGAATTGGTCAAAAGATGGCTTTGCTATAACAAGAAAGAATGACTTCTTAGCATTACGTCAACTTCCTCAGAACATTCCTCCTATCCCTCGATTCCGTTGTGCTGATCTCTCAGTGACGGACTTCCGTCAGCGATTTGAAAGTCCTAACTTACCTTGTATCCTCACTGATTTACCATTACAAGAAAATTGGTCAGCTAATAGAAATTGGACATTAAAGAAATTAACTAAAGATTATGGTAATTCATTATTCAAATGTGGTGAAGATGATGATGGATATAAGATTAAAATGAAATTAAAATATTTTCTAACCTATTGTCATCAAAATTATGATGATTCACCACTTTATATCTTTGATAGTAACTTCTATGAAGATACCTTATGTAAAAAGATGATGGAAGATTTCAGTTTACCATCCTATTTCTGTGAAGATCTTTTCAGTTTAGTTGGTGAAAAGAAGCGTCCTCCTTATCGATGGTTCCTTATTGGACCTGAAAGATCTGGTACTACAGTTCATCTTGATCCATTAGGTACCTCTGCTTGGAATACTTCTATTCTAGGAAGGAAACGTTGGGTATTATTCCCACCTCATTCACCTAAACGTATTGTAAAAGGATTAGATGTTATTCGTAAAGGTGAAGATGATGAAGCTATTAACTATTTTGTTGATTTATTACCTCGTATACGTCAACAACATCCTGAATTAGAAATTATTGAATTTATTCAATATCCTGGAGAGACAGTCTATATACCAGGTGGATGGTGGCATGGTGTATTGAATTTAGATGCTACCATAGCTATCACTCAGGTGAGACAGATCATCTCTACTACTACTACTACTCATGTTATGTGATGTGATGACTTTGTTTGATTGTTGGATTCATCATTTTGCTCATAGAACTTTTGCTCCTCTCTAAATTTTGACATGTGCTGGAAAGAGATGAGAAGTGGTAGGAAGAAGCTGGCTGTCAAGTGGTTGAAGATTTTGAGAGAGAAGCATCCAAATCTAGCGACCCGTGCTGATGCTCTCAATGCTGCAGATAACTTCCTTATGTATGATGAGAAGAAGCGATTAGGTCTTATTAATAGTGACAAGAAGAAGAAGAAGAAGAGAAAGAAGGAGAAGAAAGAAGAAGAGAAGAAGACTGTGATGGGAAAGAGAAGCTCAGAGTGTGGAACAGACAATGAAGATGATGACTCTAACGATGATCATAATGCTAAGAAGCGAAAGTTAGCATGTAGTAGTTGATAAGATTGAATGGGATAGGATAGGATAGGATAGGATAGAATGCTGTAAGCTGTTGATTATTGTTAATGAGTGCTGATGTCTTACATGTGAAGGTAATGAGTCATTTATGAGGAATCATGAAATTACATGTGTTATATGTGTTATGATTTCGATGACTTGGTTTAGTGGAGAACAGCTCTGGAGCTATTCCTATTGACTATCCCCAAACAATGATGAGGATGATTGATTACTTTCTGCTCTAGTGGAGCAGACACAACAAAGAAAACAGTACAAATCTTTGATAGTAGTTATCACAAACATATTTCAGTGAGAGCTGCTATATGTACTGTATGTCAACTTGTAGCTGTTTTATTAGCAAAATAACATCTACAAGCGGATATGTCTTTACAACTTATGTTAGAAATAAAAGATGATTATTGTAAGTTTATGATAGCCTGCTTTCTAACTTAATGATGCTCATCCAATTGTTGCTCCTTGCCTGCCTAATCGCTGATCTGTGATGAGAAGGATTATTATTGCTTTGCGCGTGAAATGGTCACAACCAGCAAGTGGGTCAAACAGTCCAGTCTCGGGTCAGGTCACAGGTCAGCTGCGGGTCAGGTCAGATTTGCCCTTCTCACACGTCGCGTGCCGTGCGTGGTCATGTCATGTCTCCCATACCATGCACACATGCACACATGCACACACACACAGCGAAGGAAGCGTCCCAGCAGAGCCAACAGCAGCAGCAGCACTGAGCACAGAGAGAGCAGCATCGATCAATACCTTCGAGTCCTTCCTCGTCATCCAAGCCCAAAAAAACGTAGGACACCTTCTCCTAACCTTCCTTTTTTTCCTTCCTATAACTATTGTTCTTATTCATATCTTCTGTTTTTTTTCCCTTTGTGAATTCTCTTCTTTCATTATCATAATATCCTAGGGGAAATTCCGTTTTTTCAAAACATTATCTCATATCAACATGCAAGCGGAATAGTAAGTTAATCTTCTTTCGTTTCTATCTATTATCATCTTCTTCTTCTATCAACTAGTCAATAGAGTGTTATCATGGTATGGAGAAATAGAATCCATTAATCCAAGTCATGATTCCTTCCTATTCTATCCTCTTCTCTTCTCGAAACATCTTCTTCTGTATCTTTCATTTTTCACTACCTTGCTCCCCCCTCCCCCCATTAGGATCTTTGCTCATCATTATCTTCTTGTCTTTTATGTGTTTTTTGTTGATTTTTTCTTTTTAGCGACTATCTCTTCAAGTTACTCTTAATTGGTGATTCAGGTGTTGGCAAATCTTGTCTCTTACTTCGTTTTGCAGATGATACTTACACCGAGAGTTACATATCTACCATTGGTGTGGACTTTGTAAGTTATCTGTCATCCCTCTTTCTCTCTCTGTTTATAGATCTAAAGAGATAACAATGATATGATATTGAATGTTGTGATAGAAAATCCGCACCATTGATCTTGATGGCAAGACAATAAAGCTTCAGATTGTAAGCCCCCCTCTCCTACCCACAATGAATCTTCACCCAAGAATGATCTAATAATGAATGGGTTGGATAGTGGGATACTGCTGGACAAGAACGTTTCCGTACCATTACTTCCAGTTATTATCGTGGTGCACATGGTATCATTGTGGTTTATGATACCACGGATTTGGAAAGCTTTAACAATGTAAAGCAATGGCTTCATGAGATTGACAGGTTAGTAGATAATCTTCTTCCTCTACTACTATCTTTCCTTCTTTGTTTTGTTTTCTCATCACATTATGATGCTATCTATCTGTTGTAAATAGATATGCCTCTGACAATGTGAACAAGCTTTTGGTGGGTAACAAATCTGATTTGACCACTAAGCGTGCTGTCTCCTTTGATCAAGCTAAGGAATTTGCAGACTCTCTTGGTATTGAGTTCGTGGAAACTTCTGCAAAGAATAGCACAAACGTCGAAAAGGCTTTCATGATGATGGCTTCTCAGATTAAGATGCGCTACAAGCCTGTCCCAACAGGTGGTGCCCAGGCAGGAGTCAATCTGCAAGGCCAATCCGTCGGTGCAAAGTCTGGAGGTTGCTGCTAAAGATACTGCTTCTCTGCATTTTTACTACCCAATATTACATGACTCTAGTAATATAGGAAGAAGAATATGTTTTTGTGCATGCAGTTGTCGGAAGAGGATGATGACTTGTAGATGTGGTGATTGTGGCTGTTGCCATCCAGCAGTCATGTCACCTTTCCTTGTTCATAAAACGTAACACATCTACTTTTGTCTTGCTTTTGGAGACAACAGTTACAACAAGAGTTTATTGTTTTTATTATTATGCTTGCAGTTAAGATTGATGCATGATTTGTGGCCTTTTCTCTCGTGCTTTAGTCCTCATCACTGTCATGACGAGATCGTTTATTCTGTCCACGACGAGGAGGAGAGGCAGAGTCATCACGACCTCTTCGGCCACCACCACGACCACCACCACCATCACGACTATCTTCACTACGTGACCTCCGTCTTCCGCTTTCACGATCGCGAGCATAGGGATCACGTTCATCCACTTTCTCAAATTGCACTGGTGCATCTCTTCCTCCTTGACCACGTCCACCTCCTTCAGCTCCTTTGAAACCTTTATCAGGACGAAAGCGTGAAGTATTAAGCAACTTGTCCATTTGGTCATCTGCACCAGCTCCTCCTCCTCCACCTTCCCCTCCACCATAGAGTTCACCATCGACATTCTTTGGACGATAGATACTACCCGCTTCACCACGATCAAATAAAGGTCTACTATAGACGTTATAGTCATCTTCACCACCAAAGCCTTGATCCATACCACCTGACTGATTGAATAAACGATTATCAAAGGCAGATTCACCTGTAAGCTTCCCTGTGCCTTTCAATAATCCCAAAGCAACCTGTTCTGAGACATCACGTGTTTCATCACGATCAGCTTTTGTTCGACGCAAATTACCTTTCATATTAGCTAACCGCATCTCTCGTTCATGTTCTTTACGACGTTGGAAACGTAAACGTTCACGTTGTTGACGAGCAATAGGATCTTCTTCATCACCATTTCCATCTTCATCATCTGAATGTCTGGAGGAAACACTTCCATCATCACTACGATAGTCTTTCCCTTCTTCATCTTCATCACTACGATAATCTGCAATTGCTGAGGTACCATAAGAGGAAGAAGCTAATGCACCAGATCGTTCTAATCGAGCACGATTAGCCATCTCACGAAGTTGATTCTCTCGTTCTTCTTTCTCACGTAATGCAATCTTCTTTCTCAATTCATTACGAATATTTAAATCTTGTACTGCTTTACGTTCAGCAATATAAAGTGATTCAGATAACATAGCAAACTTATTATTAATAGTACTTTCTTGTAGACCACGTCCATCTGCAACAAGACGTTTATCTAAAGGAATAATAAAACCTCTTGCATTTACCCAATTTGATACACATGGTGGTATCTTCCATGCTTGTTGATCAGCTACTGTTAATTTACGTGGTGGTGAATGTAAAACAGGAACTGGTGGAGCTGGAGCAGCACGAGGAACCTATTATACCATCACATAACAAATCATAAATGAGAATTGATTATTACTAACCCTTTGATCAAATCAATCAAAAACTTACTTTCATTTGTTTATGTTTAGGAGGTTCCATAGGATCAACTTGTGCTTCAACCATTTTAATAACACGTTGTGAAGCTGCTGCATTATATCCTGGTGCATTAGGATTAGCAGTATAACGAATATATTGTGGTTCTACTTCTTCTTTACTTGTTATCGTACCACCTTTATTTGTTTTAATCTTTGATTGAATAATAGCTTCTAAAGCTTCTTTTGTACGTAATGCTGTAGCAACTTCTTCTTCAGGATCAGGTAAGGCAATATCTTCTTTTGTCATTACTTTCTCTTTAATATCTTGTAATGAAGTTTGAATAATTTTGGATTTATTCACACCTTGTTTAACAATTAGATCAGTACGTAAAGTACCTTTCTCTGTTAATTGAACAGGGATTACTGCAGTACTCTTTTGACCTGGTTTACCCATATTTAAAGGATATTGAATTAAATGAATTTCAGGATAGGCACCACCATCTTGGAAGTCATCTGCTTTTGTTGGAATAAATCCTTTACGATTAGGATAAGATGGAATTACTTTCCTGATAAAGAGAGAGTGAGTGAGTGAGAGTGTATCGAGAGGGTGAGAGATGATATTGGGTTATGATAGGGAGGGACAAGGAAGAATCGAGTGAGGAGTGTGGGTAGGGTATGAGTAGGAGATATAGATGGTATGTGTGTGCTTACCTATTACTGGAAATTGATTGACTGCCCCCACTAGACGAGGTAGTCTTAGGAACTTCTTCTTCATCCTCTCCTTGCTCATGTTGAGAGAGATGTTGATTCTTGGTAGGGTTATTTTTGGGAGGAGGGAGGATTCTATTAGATGACAATCATCACCATCATCATCACCATCATCATTATTATTATTCAATAATAATTCAATTAATTCATATGTGTAAGTGAATGAGTGAGTGAGTGAATGAATAAGTGGATGAATTACCTACCCTGTTAACATCGAGCTATTCTTCTTTCCTTCTTTCTACTAATTAGAATGACTACACCCTGTTAAAATTATATATTTTATATCAGTAGTGGTGTTAATACTTATCTTCACTATTTCTCTCAATCATCCACATGCCAACCAACTGCAGGGACAGCTAAATTCCAGATTCTGGAGATCTAGCTCTTTACCTCAGAGTGTTGGACAAAAACGGCGTTGTTTTCAGGTTTTGGGGGCATTTCTCTTTTTACAACCGTTTTTTGGGGAATATACAGCATAAGTGGCACGGAATAACACCATTTACAACTCGGACTTGCCTAAGCATTTGTCAGAAGGTGTTGTGGACCATGGTCATGAGATCTCTACTAGCATAGTATCCACTCAGAATGGTTGATACCATGGCAGGATCTGATATCTTTGGATAAAGCATGTATAGGGAAAGGAGATCGTGACGCATGGTTGTCTTCATTAAGTGGGTTGAGGATGAGAAAGTGGCATAATAGAAAACAAAAACTTTCCACCAGTATTACTTTGCGACTAGCTACCAATCATACCACTTACTGATGACATGCTCGTAAGTGATAGCGACTTTGCTATAAAATCTTACCACAAAGTTGGACTATAGAAGCTACTGTCCAGCAATTCGCTCCATCGAGATGGAAAGTCTGACTGGCAAGAGGGAACGCTATCTGGATTCGAACGAGTTGTGTGACTTGGAAGAGAAATTATCCTTCTTTCTGAGAGAATATAGTCATTTGGAAGGAGTGAGATATTTTGGATCTGGCAACAATAGTGAGGTTAATGATGAGGCATTGTCCTCGTTGAGAAGAGGGATAAAGACCAAAACCTTACAGAGTTACTTTAATATGTGGTCAAATGTTTCCACCTCTATAGTGAATTTCATTTCTTTTCTACAGTCCACTTCACTTCCCTTTCTTGGTTTTTTAATTTCGTCTTTTCTCGACCTCTCATGTCCAAAAGTCTGCCGTCACCTTTCGAACGTTCTGTGGGTGATTTTATAAAACTGTTTCTATAACAAGTTTTGCACTTATCTCCCTTCTGGTCGTGGTCGCTCCGGGTTTCTTTGCACACGGGGCATTTGTTTGGGGTTGGTTGTTGTTGTTGGGACGCTGATTCCATAGTCGCTGGTCTTGGTGAAAAGTAAAGCACAATTCGTGAGACGCGAGATAACAAAAGCAGATATGCACAAATACTCAATTAAATTTGTAGATTCTTACCTAGACAATTCAGATGGAAGACGATTGAAGTCTTTGATAAAAGTGTGGAATCGTTGACAAAAGTCAATCTGAATGGAATGTGTGAGAGATGATGTGCTCCCAGACAACCAAAAACACGCGACGGAAAAACACGTTTTTCGCATTCGACACATCGGGAAAACACTTCGACTTTAACATCAAGAAATTAGACTTTAAGCTCGCTGTCTCCATCGGCCCAAGCGACTACCCAACTACATTTTAGTCTAGCGATCAATCATGGCATAATCCAAGACAAGTCAGCCCTACAAAGAATATTTAATTGCCGCCAGGATAGACTTCGTAGAAAAGTTTCTGCAACGTTAAAAAGGGTGGCTGCAAAGCTATGAGAATATATGAGAATATGATATGATAACATCTACAAGTAGTATATTCTACCTAGATTATTATTGATTGACTTGATTGAATTATTAACTTAATTACAATAACAAGTAACTATAGAACGTTATATTATTAAGGAGAAAGAAAAGAATGGTTCATAAAGATTAGCTCTTTATCTCTATCACTTGGTTCAAATCATATCCTATAATAATCATAACGTCTATAAACATCATTGATAACTTTTGGCGGGAATTACTAACATGAAGTCAAGTCCTATTTATTATGATTGCTTTTGAGTGTGTATGTTTTTTTATACTTTTTTTGTTTTGTTTTTGTATATTCATTTTCCTTCTTCATCAACTCTTCACCAGACATGAAGTAAGGTTGAGTTATTCATATAGTATTACTATCATCAATAGTTAGTTATAGGCCTAGCGTATAGGGTAGCGATTGGATAGGTAATCGACTCAACCCAACTGTCAACCCCCACAACGAAAAGGGTGGTGGAGAAAGGAAGAATGCAAGGTTAGTAATAATAATAATGGAAGGAAGGGAAGGCATGAGATAAGAGGAGGAGGAGGATGGTAGTTAGATGAGGCAGCAGGAGCCTGAATACCAGCACTACTACTGCAAAAGCATCATCATCTATCATCACATTCTTCATCCCTCCATGAAGACATACAGCGAAAAGAACATCTCCAACAAGACTAACTTGACCATAAACCTTATCATTAAGTATACCAACAAGTCATTCTTCTTTCTAGTCATGTGGAGAACATAGCGAATCAATAAAAGGCAGATCATTGTTAAAGCACATATATACCCTTTTCTGATTGTTAAAATGCCAGTATTAAATCACACAGTGGCTGTAGCAGTGGCAATGCGATGTAGAGTAGGTAGTGGCACATCATCATCACATAGACATTTGCTACAGCAGGTGAGATTGGACAGTCTACACATCACAAGCAATACACCCTCAACCATATAAACCATAGGCCTAGTAAAAGTAGGAAACAAGACATAGGTCGTAGTTTGGGATTGAGAGGGAATGAACTATCTAATGAACCATAGAGGAAATGGATAAGATGGATTCTAGACGTGTTGACGTAATAAGCAGGGAGACGGCGGGACAATTGTCTACTCTATTGGGTGTATTTCCTCTTATTCTTAGACTGCTGACTCGCGGCCATAGGCTACCATTCCACTATCTAGCCTATCCACTACAGGACCAACTACTACTACCACACACAGACTCTAGAATCATCACTATCTACCACCACCACTACTACTACATCACACCACAAACACTCTTGGGCCATGAGAGAGAGAGAGCATAGAGAATCACCGCTAAAGCTAGGAAATCAAAACAGAAGAGTAGGAATAGAAAATAGCAGACCGAGTGAGTAGAACAGAACAGTATGAGGGGGGAATTATACGCAAGGAGAAAGAGGAAGCATGATATGCAACTGGCATGATAGATTCATGAAGAACAGGAGAAGGGAGGTTGTCTAAGCTATTAGGCAGTACGCAATGGGGTAGTCTTTTAGTCTTGCGCATGGCTGCCTTCATTATCAAACAACTCAAGCATGTGTAACACGACGAGTTAAACTAGGTTAAGCAGAGAATGGAAAGGAAACAGTATCAACCTAGTTGCTAAGGTAACAGGAGCAACAATCGTATCACTATAATGCTATCTCTTGCTTATACACCCTTAGTTCTTTCTTTCTTATTATTACTATTCTTCCCTTTATTTCTTATGATATTCGGGTGAAATGAAGTTGTTGGCCGATGATGCCGATTGAAAGAGGGAGATAGAAAGCGACATCATCAAATCGTATCATATCCATACACCATCTTTCACGGCATATACAACAGTTGATATCTTTATTCCAGAGCATTGGAAGAGCTGCTCAGATGATTGATTGTCCATACAAATATAGTTCATATAGACAAGACAAAACAATAACAACGTGGCTTGAGAAGAGGAAGAAAGCAAAAAACTGCATAAGCACATTCACATAAAAAGAGCCCTCAGCCAAAGATCACATCATAATGAACAACCTCCTCCAAGACAAACTAACACCACTCTAAGGAAGCCAACACTAATTCTATTTAGGCATGATCTAGAAAGAAAGGACTCAAAAAATAAAAAGCTACAGGATTGTTAGATAAGACTGCGATTGGATCAAGCAACTCTATTCCAGCTTATCTCATGAACAATCTGGACACATATGATTCACCACCAGTACTTCCACGACCATTGGTATTGGAAGTGGTCGTAACAGGAGCAGATACAACCAAGTTCGAGGCAGAATCATTGGAAGTATTCATAGTGGTAGAAGCATTAGCACTGCCCAACAGACCTGCCGTATTGATCAAAGTGGAGTCACCATAGTCAAAAGAGCTACGAACGTTGGCATTGGTATTGACAGGTGAAGGAGTAGAAGTTGACAGTCCAAGGTTATATAAAGCCGTATTGCTGTTGCTTGTGTTTGCACCCAGTGGGTTGCTATATCCATGAGAATTGTTTGTCATGGGGACTTCAAAGGAATCTCTTCGGAGCTGGGACAAGTATGAATTCCCATAACCACCAACATTAGCAGCATCATTAACTCCCATTGCAGCAGGAGAAGGAGGAATCATCGCTTGAAGGAGGCTGTTGACATAGACGGTATTATTACTACCACTATAACTATTGCTATTGCTACTGTTGGCAGAATGAGGAGCATAGAGAGGATAGGCTGTCTCCACACTGGTACCAGACAAGAAACCATTCGAACCCATGGAGTTAAATCCGTGCTGCAAACTATTATCAGAGCGACCAGTAGCATTCATGCTATCTGAAGGACTGTAATAACCACCATAGTTACCAGGAACATTCATTTGGGTATTTGGCTGTCCATTTCCTCGCAACTGTCCGCCATTTCCATAGGAATAATTGGATTCATTGACATAGAAAGCGGCTTGTCCATAACCACTATTGTTATTACCAATGACTTTGCTCTGTCCAGTTAGTTTGGCGCGGTTTGACATATTCACACTACCATTTTTCATTACCCCTCCACTTGAAGCAGTCGTAACGACATTGGCTGACATCATAGACGACGTGGTGTTGGATGTCATGGATGATCCAGTTACAATACCGTTACCTTTCAAATTAGGATGAGAGGAATTATGGAATGAAGGGGACGGGATTGACATGCGGTGTCCATTATTCCCATTCGCCCCTCCATTAACATTGAAATTATTGAGATTGCCACAACTGTTGCTGTTATGAATGGTACTCACGGGTGAGCCAGTTGCACTACCACCACCATTACTTAGATTGTTAAACGGAGGAGTTGCAGATGAGCCAACAGCAGAAGCGGGATAGTCGGAGCGAAAGATCACTTCTCCATTATGCGATAACGAAGTAAAAGACGCTGATTGAGATTTCTTCTTTTTACTGGCAGCCGTCTAGTAGACCAAACATAACCATATCAATACAGCACTATAGCACATACAACACAGTCATAATATCTTACCTTCTTAGGTCGAATAAGCAGTTGAGGAGGGAAAATCCCTTTATCAATCATCTCTAAGTATTCAGTCGATAGAGATGATCGCAAGAGGACATTGGGATTGAATGGATGATCATTGGAAATAACAAAACTCATTGGGAAGAGTTCAACAAACTTCTTCAATCCACCAAATTTCTCTTTCAACTTTTGCGAGAGATTGGGAATGGAAGTGATGTCAGCTAATACTTTGCCAATTTCTCCCACAGGTAAAGATCCTTTCGTAGCCAGAATTTCCATAGTGAGAGATTGTAGAGCATGCTCACTGACAACAGCCTCCAAGATGAGGTCATAATAGTTAATATTCTGATGAATCTTAGCAATCCCATTCTCAAATACCCTAACCGTCCACAAACACGAGAAACAGAAAATAACAGAGAAGTAAGCAAGACGTTAACAAAACAAATGGACAAAGAGAAAATCACTCACAATCTATCTTCAATCGAATTACCACCATCTCCATTGTTGTCTGATGTGCTGATATCGGTAGTAACAGCAACATCACCGCGATGACGAGATCCTGCAAGTACATTCGTAAAATAACTGGTGATGGCTTCAATCTTATCACCATTCATCTCTTTCACTCGACGAAGAAAGAAGGTGAGATTGGTTGCTCCCATTTGAAATGCCTTAAGAATGCGATTCACTCTACGAACAGACAACTTCTCTTGAATCATGTTGGTGTGATTTAAAGGATGAAGTACATTGAAAGAGGATCGTTCGAAGTGATGTAGATTATTCTCACTCAACTGCTTTAGTAACTCTCTGGTAATAATCATTTCTTCGTTCTGAATGGTATTGGGTGGGATGATCAGACTAGGCAAGGCGCTCTGAGAACCACCGCAATTAAGTGCAGCTATCTTGTCACTACCACTGCCATTAGCAGCGACCGGCTCTACAGGATGTCCAACAACAGCATCTTCAGTAGAGGAACTTGAAGGTCTTCTAACAGATGGATTCCCCCCGCCAACTGCTCCACCCGACGGAGCATTTCCGACCTCTCCATCCATCGAGATATTAATGTTATATAGACGCCAATACTTTTCCAAGAGAGCAGATGAGATAAAATGGTTCTTCTGACCAGGAATATTCGAAGGTTGATTTGATGCTCTGGTCTGAAATCCCACAATACCTTGTATAGTAATCACCTGACTATTTCCATCATAATGACTGTATTCAGAGAGGAAATAGCTCAATGCTTGCAATGGAGAGACAATTTGATCATGATAACGATTAAAAATAGCGATTAGAAGAACAAAAAGGTGTTGATCATTGAGATAATGACGAATACTGGCACCCAAATACGACGTCGTTTCATAGGCCCACCAGGCACGAAGTAAGAGGTAAGACTTCTTAAACAATTCATGCTTTCCAACTTTATCGTCAATCTCTTCTAACATGGCCATAAAGCACAAATCATGGCGATTATTAGCCACAATCTCCACAGGAATATTATCAACCACAAAGTGCACTGTATGATGCAAGTTCTGCTTGCTATGATTGACTCCACTAATACTATGATTCAAAAATGTAACGTTTTCTTTGAAGAAAGGATCGAGACTACTTTCCTCTTCATCAGGTGGGATAAACAGGGTCCCACCATAAGAATTTGATTTTTCGACCAAGAGATGCAATCGCTCACATAGCATAAGATGCCAGGTCAGCAGCAAACTCTTGGGAACAATAACATCGAGACGAATGATATCATCAGGAAGAAGACAGTGAGTTGCATGCAAACCAATCTCCAATGTGGACACGCTTAATGCAACACGAACTTGCTTGCGAATCCATGCGACAGCAGATTCGCGGTGCAATAACTGCTTCTCTGTTGGACCAACAGCTTTCAGCACAAGATCAATCCCTTGGTCAAACCCTTCAATCGAGTCATTGGTAGGATAAAACTCTTTGGGAAGATATTGACTGTTCGGCAATGGATAGCTCAGAGCAGGACCTTCGACATCCTCCTCGTCCTTGGAAGGAGCAGTCTCACCAGCACATAGGGAAGGCACATCCTTATTGTCGTCACTACTGGAGGACTGTACAACACCGGGATCATCATTAGATTGATATACAATAACTTCATCGCCATCCTCCACTGTGACGACCGACTCATTAGTCATGACACTGATAAAACTCATTCTAGTTGCAGCACCTGAATTGGCACCACAATAATCATTGACATCCGAGCTATCAACTTCCAAGGCCGCCAAAGCAGAAGTGGCGCTTTTCGAGGCAAGCCCAGGCAATTTCAATAAAGTCGATACAGGACGCAAGACTTCTCGTATTTCTTCCAATTGAACATTAAGCTCACGTTGATTGGACATTAAATCCTTTGTCTTGCTCTGCAATGCTTCCACTTGTTGGCAGAGAAAACTCATCCGTAAATGAACTAGCGGAGATCGCAATTTATCAGAGGGATCAAAGAAGTCCATGATGGAATCGATATTCCAAATTCTCTCTTCAAGATGAAGGCAAACATCTTGCAAATACAATTCTAACTCTTTGGGAAGAACTTTTTCCTTGAAGTCCAATAAACAAGATTTAGGCAGAGATAAAGAGTTACCAAGACCAAGAAGATCTTGATGTAACTTGGCGAAGTCATCCAGACCTCTTTCAACCTATTATTAATCCAGACAGACGGTAGACATGATGAGGGGAAGAAAATCACTTGTGACTACCAACAAACTGACTCACCTCCCATGATAACCCTTGACAACCAAGTTTTAGCAGAAGACGATCTTCGATAGATCCAGGGAGAACTTCAACCGACAACATCTAGATTGAGAGAATTGAAACAATAAGCATCATCTAATAGGTTTTCAAGAGGAAAATGAGGCGAGACTTACTATGCGAATATTCAACGAGGTTTAGCGTTGCTTAATAGGAAGACAACGGGTCTATGCGAAAGAGAGAGAAGGGAAAGAAGAACCAGTCCAAGTACCACAAACAGGTAATCACCGAGGATTCACTTAGTACCGAGATAAAAGAGGCGACAATCCACCTCAATAACTGCTTTCACTTTGTAAATAAGTGATGATAAGGAACAGAGTGAGAACAATAAGAACAATAACTAAAAGAAGAAATAACAGTAAGTCAATTAACCACTACCCCAAAAAAAGAGCAGAGGATGATGAGAATAAAAAATAAGCAGGAATGTTTAGAACAAAAATTGGAAAAGATTTTTTTTATCCAGCCTAGGAATTGAATTTTGCTCTACAACTTGCTCTTCTTTATTACTGTTTTCTACTTCTTTTCGATTAGATTTTATTCATCCTATCTCTGCAGGTCAAAGCAAAGTGTGAGACTGCTCGGCTATCAGAGATGGCATGCAGTGTTCCAGAGTGCACAATTTTCATTTTCACCGCATGCCCTCACTGCCTCTCAATCCGCCATTGAGGAAAATTTCACTGCTCGACTTCTAACTCAAAACTTCCTTGTTTCTGAAGACGTAGGTACGGGTTTGGCAACATTGAAAAATAATGAAAAAGCAATGGTCGATCGGAGGCTCGAACTCAGGACCTTGGGTTTATTAGACCCACGCTCTAACCAACTGAGCTAAACGACCATGTCTGTCTGGCAAGTATAACTGAATAAATGCAAGGGAGCAGGGAACAGTTTCGCTTGCAGTGCGTGGGAGCACATCACCTGCATCATCATCTTGCGCTGCGAGTATCTGTGATACGGTAGAGAGTTACGGAGTCAGTCCATACTTCCTGTCACTTCTTCCCATAATTAGTGAGCTGTCTAAAACAGACAGGTGAGTTAACACTAGTAATATTTTTCTGGCGAGAATGGGACAAGCAGCCTCCATCTCGAAGAAAGAACAAACGCTGCTGACTTCCAAGTCAGCCCCTGCCATGCTGATTGACAGCAGTGCACAGGGAAAAGATTTACCAAGTGGACAACATTCTGATAAGGTAAGTACAATACTAACACTCAATCCCCGCTGAGGTAAACACTAACATCAAATTCGTTTTTTCCCCTCTTATCCAACGGCTATTGTAGGAAATCCCCAGCAAAAATATCTCCTCTGCTTCCAAAGATCATTATAAGAAAGATACAGAAGACGATGAAAAGTTAGCCAAAGCAGAAACTGTCCTCAATGAAGAAGAAGATAATGATGATTCCTCGGTCTCTTCCTCTTCCTCTGATGATAAATCTTTTACTTCCTTACCCAGTCGATCAATTCGGAAAATGTCTTTAGGAGATTTCTTAAGTCGAAATCGTCCAACTAATAAAGAAGGTGAAAATGAGATGGTATTTAATCCAGATAGTGATCAAATCACAGTAGGGGATGTGGTTCGCGTTATCCTATTTGATCCCAAACAACCTAAAGAAGGAATTGTAGTGGAAAAAGTTAACAAATTTAAATTGAAGATTGACTTTGGAGATCAATTACGTGAATGTTTAATAGAGAATTGTGCTATTTTAGTTCGTAGTAATGAATTTGAAGTTGGAGATAAAGTTGAAGCTAGGCCGGGTAATTCCAGCTTGTTCTTTGTAGGGAAAGTATTGCAAATTCATGATGATAAGTCCATGGATATCTTAATGGATGGAGATGATCCGGATGATATTGAATATAGTATTCCTCCAGAAAATGCTCGTAAGCTAATGAGTCGACGATCACTTGTTGTAAATCGTTGGAGGAAAGCCTTCATGCTGGTCGTTGCAGCCAACTTCTTCAAACGAATTCATTTTGAGAAAGAAGAGAAATAAGGGATTAAATATAAGAGACAGATAGAAGGAAAATTCCTCTTTCTCTCTGTCCCAATGTATTTATTGTGTCGTTATTTCCTCTGAAGAAGTTGAATAACAGCAGCTGCAGTGGTAGTGGTAATAGTTGTAGTCATATGGCAGTGGATGAAAGTAATAGTCTCGTGCTTTTTTTCTGTTCATTTAGTTTAGTTGTTTTATTATGGATGCTCTATTTGTGATTTGTGTAGAAAGCAGTTGGAACATGCTTTCTAGTTATAATAATGTGATTATAATGCTCATGATAATATAGTGTGCCTCCAACTCGGCTGTAATGCTTTTCTGACTCGCTCTTATCTTTTGGTGGATGACTTTGGACTGGTGTTTCATACTTTCTCTTTGTAATGTTGTCGTTGGATCGTGTCGTATCATCGTGTCGGCTCCAGGTTGGGCTAATAGTGGGGTGGATGAATTGGTAGTTTGGACATGACCAAAAGCTAACCCTATGGTAGCTTACCCACGAGCGTGTTGATCATTATTATTTTTCTTTGTCAAACAACAATCACTCGTTTCGGGATAGTGGTGTATAAGGTGATACTCTATTTTTGTAGACAATTGTGTCAGCTGTATGCTGTTCAAAGAAAGACGCTTTCTATACATGTATGATAAGTTAAAATTTATATGTATAGTAGTGTAAATGGTGACTAGATGATGATTGTGATGAACATTTGCATAAATCAGGAAGAGGTTTGGAAGATGTTTGTATCACTAACTGATTGATGACCATCTATTGTTTTACTTGCGTTACTAATTCAGACCCCCTATCACTTCCCAACTCATGGGTCTGAATATGTGGTTATATTCCCTCACCAAGAAGATGGGATAACACTTGTCAGACGATCATTCTTGTCACCATCCCAGAACTTTCAATCAATCGAAAAGAAGAACTTCTGTGGAAGAATTTCTCTATTATCACCAACAACTGTTTTTCAAACTAGACAACCCACAGAACCTAGCTAATTCCTCTGTTCTCTCTGCTATTGTACACTAGAGCATCGCCAATAGCTGGCGGATTAGATTTTAACATGTAGCGCAACTAGGGGCAGGTATCGGTTGGTTTTTTGGGGTCGGTCAATACCTAGGCCGAAGACGCCGATACCCCCGATACGATATGATACTTGACCTCTTAAGTTAACGTATACAAAGTTAGATGTGATTTATCAAAATTTCAAGCATAAATACGTATTTAATCAATCTCAACAATAGTTGAGTCATTATTTTCTTCTTCCTCCACTCGAGGTCTTTCCAAAGAACTAGAATGCAGGGGATAGCGAACATCGGTTGACACCCAATTAACACGGAGATAGATCAAATTTCTTGCCAAGCTACTACCAAGAGTGCTCCTTTCGCCAGTAATTGTTCGTCCAGCCAAGGAAAATAATCTCTCCGATGAAGCAGCAGTTGCAGGAATGCACAATACTTTGCGAGCAATCATACTCAGACACGGGTATTTGTAAGCATTCTCTCCTCACCACAATAGTGGTTCCCGCTCATGCAACTCCGTAGCAGCTAGCTTAGGAATAGACAAATAGCGATACAATTCGTCTACAGAAGAGTCTGCCTCTTGCAGAGATACAAACATATCGCGAAACAACGCCGAACGCTTTTTTGATTTAGTCACAGCAGGAGTAGGGTTAGTAGGAGTAGGTGTGCTGGTAGTAGTAGCTGTGGGCACAGGCTGCTTGATGGCAGCTACCATAGCCCTTAGCTTCTCAACAATGCTGCCCTTCACCTCGTCCACCTTTGTATGCGCATGTATGTATTATATATGCCTATCAAGGCTTTAAAACTCAAAAGTGATGAAAGTAATGTTATTATGTTGGCAAGAGGCGAAACATGCAACTAAAAATGTCTTTGTGCATCATTAGGTGAGGAAGAACAGGACATTCCTGGTACGCGCTTTGCCCCCCTCAAGAGCTTTGCCAATTCAGCTGGAGGCAAAATAGCAGTTGCCAAACACTTTTAAGGAGTATTGAAAACGAATAAGGAGTGTGGAAGGGCCCACGGCACTGCTCTTTGCACACTCAAAGACTGGCTTAAAAATCATCGCTACTTGTTGCTGAGGGAAGTCAGCACCTTTCATGTCAAGCGAGATCGTTCTCGAGCTACAAACCAAGAAGCAATCGATTTTATCATACAAACGTTAGTTGAGGCAAATAAACAGCAAAAATCACTCGGAAAAGACAAGAAAGAAGGGTGGTTCTGGAGAAAGCTAAAGAAGCCAAAAGACGACGCAATTTCAGTCCCAGCTACAAGTTTTCGCTCAAATACTGTTTCCCTCTACTTATTAAGATCAATTGAGTCGAAGTTGCGGGGCAAACATGACGAATGTCTGCATCGAATATGAAGAAAAGGATCCTCGAAGTGCCTATTCAACTTCTGCCTATTTTTGCGAGAAACTTCTGCCCAATATAGTCCTAAATTGGTATTCCACCCAATCCGTGAGTGCCAAGAAACATGATAAAGTCATAGTCGCTATTAATTCTGATTTTGAAGGGGTTGTAACCAAATAAAGTAGTGGAAACCTTGGATTTGTCATGATGTTGTACCACGTCAACTGTGTTGCTGGATTCGCTGCCGCTCCTGTGTTTGCAGTAACAGGAGTCTTATTGAAGGTGTTTGCTATGAAACAGTGCGGTGCTGCTTGTTAATCCTCAGACGTAAGGCCTTGCAAAGGCTCTTGGAATGGTTAATAGCACGGAATAGCGATCGTGCCATTCAAGGAGACCTAGAGGCGACTGTCACAGCACAAAAGGAGCTATTTATTGAGAAGAAATAGTGCTTTACTGAAGGTTTACAAATGATATCGTTTGTCACAAGCAGAGGCGAGAATTGCGGTACAAGAGACAAAGAAGGTGCGGATGCAGCAGATAAAGGCCAAAGCAGCCGAGGATGCCACCGAGAGAGCACGGTTCAATAGCCTAAGGGAAGAGAAAAAGAAGGTTGAGCGAGCCGGCAAGAGAGTGGAGAAGATAGCCCAACAAAATCAGGGGTATAAGTTACCTAATTTCTGACCCCGCTCAGACCCCGTCTTTAGCCCAAAATATCTTCTCTTGTAATACTTTTAAGACAATCTACGCCATATACCACAACATCAATTTAATATTGAACTTCAGGGATCTTGTATGTTGAGAGCGATAGAGCTCTTCGTTCATATTGAATCTCCTCTTAGAAAAAAGGCACTCAAAAACACCATGCCTCTTAAAATATCAATAAAACCTCTTTCATCTTAGAAGAGAACACCCCTAACATAATACATCATTAGAATGGGCAGATCAAGAGGAATGTGATGGAATTGGTCTTTTCCTCTGAAGGAACTACTGTAAGTGAGAAATTCGCAGTTTAAAGCGGCAGTTCAGCATAAAAGAAACCGTTGGTGCGGTCGCATTTTTTTCCGCGTCTGGAGTTTACAGCGGTTTTCGTGTTCGTGTTTGTGTGTTCCTCTCTGTCACTCTGTCTCAGACCTTAACTAAGGACCTTAGCCTATTCGCAGCCTTTTTCAGAAGTCGAGTTTTTTCTGACCATTTACATAAATACAGAGCAAATACATAAATCTAGTGAGGAAATACATAAATCTAGTGAGGAAATACCTCAATTGCGTTAAGGAAATACATAAATTTAGATAAAACCCTGATTTTCGTGGATAAAACTCTTCTTTGAAAACGCGCATTTTCCCTTCTTCAAAGAAGAGTTTTATCTAGGAAAATCAGGGTTTTCTAAACCTTAGCCCTCGACCTAAGACAGAGTGTCTGTTGTGTTTGTGTTGTGTGTGTTGATGACGTGTCATTTCTGCTCATGGTTTTGATGGAGTGTTTGAATGCACTTGCTATCATCAAACGTTATCGTATTGAGGTTGTGGTCTTGTTCATCTCTCAACTTTGTTTCATCATCCATCCACCATCTCCCCCAACTCCTGTGCCTTTTGGTCTTGACCTTTGTTCTCTTTTCTTCTTCAAGATTCGCAAGACACGAAAGACAAGAAAAGTTTTGATTCATCCTATCTTGATTTTATTATCATCACACCAAGAAATCACATCTATCAACATTAGTGGTTATTATGTCATTTAGTCTCACCGATGATAATCCTCCATGGTCATCTAAAAATGACTATTCTAACCATGATGCTCAGCATTTAATATTGGAAATGCTACCTGATCTTGTTCCAAAATCTCTTCAACGAATTGCTAAACTCAGGTTGGGATTACCCCATAATTGGTTACCTACCTCAACAGCTAGTATTAATTAATTCCTTTGATTTACCCAGTAGTTCTCATAGGGAGGATGCTAAGGGAACGATGACCTTACCATCGAATGAAATGGCTAGACTGTTGATCTTAAAACAATGCAAAGTACTCGACACTGATCGTAATGATATTGAATTCGATCGATTTGTGGCTCTGGCAAAACGTATCTTCCATGTAAGTAGTATGACTACTATCCTATATCACCTGCAATATGACTTCTGCTTATTTGCTGACGAATGTCTGCTGACGATGTCTAGGCTCCTATTGCAATGATCTCTTTCATTGATTATGATCGTCAATGGATCAAGTCTTGTGTTGGTGGAAAGATTAGCAATCCCAATGTCCCTCGCTCTGACTCCATCGATGCTGACCTCATGTTCCCTGATGCTCATGAGATCAAGCTGATCTTGAATGGTGATGAACAGGACAAGTTGACCCGATTGGTAGAGAAGCTTGGCTTGCAAGAGCAGTTGCCGCTGCGCTTCTATATCGGAGCTGCGATAATAATTGATGGATTCAAATTGGGAGTGCTCAGCTTGTTTGACAACGAACCTCATGACTATGTCAGCCTGGACAATCGTCAGAACCTGGTCGACCTGGCTGCCGCAGTCTCCAATCTTGTGAAAGAGCGCCGATTGCGCAATCTCCAGCTTCGCAAGCAGAAAGCCAACCTGATGCTGGGGCTCAATCACAATCTACGCACTCCGGTATGTCCCTGTGCAGTTCTGCATAACGACTTGTCATTAACCCTGAGTCTCTGGTTGTGTGTGTATCTTTGTTTTAGTTGATGTCTCTGACTTTGGTCACGGAGATGTTAAGAGCAGAGATCAAGGGCTTGGCAAAGGCAAATCGAGGATTTGAGATCGGCAGTGGAGATTGTGCTACACCACGTGGTCTGTATTCTCCACGAACTTCCAGAGGTCATTACGATAATATTGCTTCCTCAACAAAGGATACATTCATTGATAATGAATCCACGTCTGACATGACCGAGGCTTTGAAAGGGTTGGATTTAATGAAAGAAGAAGTCTACCAATCTGCAAGATCATCACAATCATCATTTTGTTCAAGTATAGGACATACTCCTGATATCCCTTGTATCAATCTAATTTCTGATCTGCAAGATTCCCTCCAGCAACTTAGTCTCTTGGTGGAGATGGGGCTAGTATTGGGTAAGATTACCTCAGGCATGTCAGTTTTAGCGGATGGAACCTATGACTCCATCCAATGCGATTTGCTTAAAGTGTATGAGAAGGTGCGCAACCTCACTCAGCGGTTAGGACGCAGTCAGAATGTGCTCTGGGCCATTGATAAGTCCATTCTATCGAAAGGCAAACACTTCTCTCATCCAGACGTCCTGCTCTTTGTTCTCATCTCCAGTCTGAGTCAAGTTCTGCCTCATGCTGACTGGGTGCGTGTCAAGGCCTCTTTCATCCCAATCGAGGATGTGACTCGTCTGCTCGAAGATGATAATGATATCAAGACTATGACTTCCATTATGGAGATCACAGCTCCTCCGGTAGTTTTTGGTAAAGTGGGTATGTTGCTCACAGAGTTAGAGATCTTTGGTGACTCTGACAACCTGAAGGAGATTGTGAGTAAGCTTCATGCTACGGAGAAAGATAGCACGTCTTCTTCTCGGTCTGCTGGCTCTTCCTCTGCGAACAGCGATGGTCAGAATGACGATAGCGAAGGTGCTTGTGCCGACACTGCTGCTGAGGCTATGCTCCAGGCAGAAGTAGAAGACTTCGGAGGAAGTCTCTTCGCCTTGGGCAGTCTTTTAGAGAATGTGCTGGGAGGCAGTTCCTATATCATCACTTCAACTGGCTGCACATTCTCTTTCTCTATTCCATGTAGAGTTGAGATGGATGATGCACCAGTGAATGAACCTGAGTTGCTAGCATCAATCACTTGTACAGATAACAAGACTGAAGAAAGAGAAGCCTGTCCTGTTATTGGACTAGATCTCTCCAGTCTTACTTTTCCAAGTGAGAAAAGATCCTTAGGAAGTGTGTTAGCACTAAATCATAGTGACAACTGTAACCCTGATGGCTATTGTAGTAGCAGCAGTAGCAGTTGCAGTGGTGTAGCAGATGGCATGACAGCTGGACACAATGATGAGACAACAGCATTAACTATCACAACTCATCCTTCATCAGATACACTATTCTCAGTACCACATTATAACAAGAATGGTCTAGTCTTATCAACGGAACCTTCCGTTTATCTTACTCGACCTTTCCTTTATGATAGTAGTTATAGTAATACCATGACTAGTTCCGGGAAAGATTCTAATAATAGGGTGACAATCGTTGCACCTTATTATAGTAGTAGCAGTCATAAGCAAGATATGCTACAAGTATTAATTATTGATGATAGTGTGACTGTCCAGAAAGTCATGACAATTTGGTTAAAGAAGAAGAAATGTCAAGTGACTACAGCTTTGAATGGTGCCATTGCACTAGATCTACTCAAGACAAATGCTTATGACCTTGTCTTGCTTGACTTTCTCATGCCTGTCATGGACGGTTTGACCTGCTTACATGCTTTCCATGATTGGTTGCTTCATTCTCCTCCAGAAGTCTTACCCCAAGGAGTTGTTGACCAATGGATTATTGGCCTCTCTGCTACAGCTTTGAAGACTGATTGGCAAGATGCCTTTGCAGCAGGTTTAGATATGTTTTGTTCTAAACCTGTGGATATGCAAGCATTGGGATATGTTATTGAAGCTAAGAAGTTGGGTATTTCTATGAAGAAACTCTTGGAGTTGGTTGCTAATCATAACAACTGTACAATGACTGAAGAACAACAAGATATGGCAGTTGATATTATGTTTCCTCTTCTATATAATAATACTAACCTTAATAATAATAACAAAACTAACAGTACCAATCCATCCCATAACAAACAACAACAACAAGATCGTGAAGTAGTAGTAGTAGATGATAATGATAATGATGTTAAAGCAAGAGGAGATTTGAAAGCAAGTTTAATTCATAATGAACACTTGCATATCTTTGGATCTTTTGTCTTTAACCCTAGAGCTTGTAATAATAATACAGTATAGCATTGTAGACTAGCTAGATATCATAATGTATTACTTGATTTAGCTAACAAGTATCATTGTTGAGATGAAATCAACATGTGAATAACAATATTAATAATAGTATGTAATAATATGTACAGTAATAATGAATGAATGAATGATGTGTAATGTAATGATTATTATGCTTTGACTACTAGTCTACTGCCAACAGTCAGTGCAGGGTAGGCTAGTAGTTATTGCTGATGATATGAGATTCTACTATTGTCTCTAGTCTAGTGATCTTACAAGGTCATTAGAACGAGCAGGATGTTAACAAAAAAATAGAAGTATTGTGTGTTTATATATTAGCTAGTGTATACTACTGGAGGAATGATGATAACAATGATGATGATGATGATGATGATGGTTGTGTTTGCTGTTCATGTATTTTACTTCTCAAGAGATCTTTTGAACATGATCAGCAGTTAGTCTAGAATAATCTAGTCTAGTTTCATCATGTTTCATTGTAAATCCTCTTATAATAGTAGTAGATGATGATGATAAGAATAATGTTGAATATAAGGTGGATATTCGTAACCACTCTGTTGTTATACTTGTCAACGAGGATGAGATAATGTAGATAATACCATCTAGTGATCAATCAATCAAGCTAGTATGTGGACTATCTGTACTGTACTTTACTGTACTTACTGTACATAACCTTATTATCCATTGCTCTCGTATTTAACTATTGTAGTACTATAGGTGTGTTAGACTAGTTGTATATCTGTTTGTAACCTTTACTGGTATCATCATCTATATACATGTAGTATAGACTTTAGAAGTAGTAGTGGTAGTAGTAGAATATCGAGAAGATGGTGGCGGCTATTGTTTATCACTTACCTCGTCCTCTTAGATAATAACAACAACTATCCATAACATAACATAACATAACATAACATAACATAACATAACATAACATGTCAGCTGATTTAAATGCATAACACTGCACTGTACTGTACTGTATATACTGTATATAATATACTGTAACTATCAACTTGATATACTACAGTATTGTAAGTAAATGTATGTAGAAATATGATGATGATGATGATGACTATTGTACTACTACTATTATGCTACAAGTAGTAGTAGTACCAGTATCAACTAACTACAGTCATACTAGATATTATCATCGTTGATCGTTAAGAAGTTATCATTAGCATTAACTACAACTGTCTTGTACTGTAGTATAATGTCTTGTAGTGTCGTGTAGTGCCGAGTGACTATACTAATTAGCAATATTGAATAATAATGTCATCCTCGATTCTTCTTCTTGTTGTTGTTGTTCTCGTTGTCCTATCCTCACTTCCTATATACTACGTTGTAGTATATGTTAATATATTAATATTAATATTATATTTATTTTGTGTCATTTTTATGAGACAATCAACAGCTAGAAGTAGTAGTAGTAGTGGTGGTGGTAGTAGTAGTAGTGCATTCATTCTATACTATACTACACTACAGTATACTACTACTAGTCTAGTATGTCTCTAGATTGATTTCTCAATCTGACCAAACCTTTCACCTCTTTTAGCGTAACATCGATCGAACCTTCATCCTAACCTCCCCTCTACTTGTTGTTATTGTTTGCAAACAAATGTCATGTTATTTATTTCATCTTCATCCATCCTGTCTGTCAGATTGTGATTATCCTATTGGAAGAAGAATTGTAAATTAAACTTGATTGGCTATCATCGCACATTACCATTATAGTACTTTGTCTGTCCTGTCAGAAGTAGCTTAGCTTACAAGGATTAAAGAATAGCATTGCATTACATTGTATTGCTTTCCTGAGTCTATTACCACTTCGCCAAGTCTCTACGAACAGGAGGAGGTCCAGCAGTTCGACGAGTGGAGTCACCACCACTGAACCTGTTGCTCTCTCTGTTATCACGAGAAGGTGGAGGTTGTTGGGGATCTCTAGGCTCTCTGTTCTCTCTTGGTTCACGTGGTTCGCGGGGCTCACGAGGTTCTCTAGCACCACCACCACCACCTCTCCAGGAGGTTTCTCGGTCACGATCACCACGAGGTTCACGATCCCCGGCACGTTGATCACGGTCGCCACGAGGTTCACGATCCCCAGCACGTTGATCACGGTCTCCACGAGGTTCACGATCACCAGCACGTTGATCACGGTCACCACGAGGCTCACGATCACTACCGCGTTGTTCACGGTCACCACGAGGCTCACGATCACTACCGCGTTGTTCACGATCATTGTTACGACGATACTCACGATCACTATTTCTTTCACCAGCACGAGGAACTCTTTCCCAAGCACCTTCATCTCTCTCACGATTAATTGGTGCAGGACGAGCAACGACAGGACCAGTTGATCTTCTACGGTCATCATCATAAGGAGCAGCGGCAGGTGGAGCAGCTTTGCGCCAATTATCAGGTTCCGCGGCAGCAGCAACAGGAGCAGCAGCTGGGGGAAGAGAAGCAGTAGGAGCAGCAATAGGTTTGCTATTGTTAGCAGCACGAGCAGCAGCTTCTTCTGCTTTACGTGCAGCCTCAGCAGCTTCAGCTAATGCTACTGCTTTTCTCATTTCTTCCAATTTTGCTTCACGTTCACTTTCTTCTTCACGTAACTTACGTAAACGTTCATATTGTTCTTTTTCAAATCGTTCACGTTCTAAACGAGTTTCTTCTTCACGTTGTGCAGCTTTTTCCAATTCTTGTTTTCTTAATTCTTCTTCATAGAGTTGTCTTGCTTTCTCAACGACTAAATCACGTAATTTATTTAATTCTAATTGACGTGCTTCTTCCATTCTTTGTCGATGATAAACAACTTGTTGTTCCAATAACTTATCTTCAAAGGCTTTATGAGCTGATAGCATAGGAATAAAACGTTTCTTTTCTTCTAAATCCAAAGCATGTTGAACTTTCCATACTTCTAATAGATCTTTTTCAATTCTTTCCTTTGCTTCATTATCTTTTAATGCATCCTTTTCTTGTTGTTTAAGAACAAGAGCTCTGGTTTCAGTACGTATAGCACGTGTAATATAATCCAATTTCTTTGCTTGTTCTAAGACACGTTTAGCTTCACCTTCTTTTGCATCACGTATCTTATTCTGTGCATCAGTAATTAATCCATAACGTTCTGCACTAGTAAGAGCCAATAATTCTTCTTCACTCTTAGAAACATTATATCTTTCTAATTCTTTCTGAATACGTAAGACTTCTTGTCTCTTTGCAATTTCATCTTTAACACGTTGTTTTTCTTCTGCTTCTAATCGTTCTTTACGTGCTTGTTCTTCAGCACGTTTACGTTCTTCTTCTAATTCACGTTGACGTTTTTCTTCAGAGATACGTTCAGATTGTAAACGTTCTAATGTTTCTTTGCGTTCTTCAATTAAATTCTTACGACTCTGTGTAGTAAGAATATCCTCTTCACAATGATTAATAATATTAAGAAGATAGGCTTCTTGCTCTTGCATCATCTTCTCTAATACAGTAGAACGTTTAATAGCACGCACTGCCTTTTGTAAAGCAGAACCTAATTGTGGTAATTGATTATCAATGACACTAGATGCATTAGCAGAGGTGACAAAGTTAATACTTCCTGTCAAATGGTTAATACGAAGTTGTAACTGCTTGTTAGCAATTCCATCCATTATCACACGCTCTACAAAGACGGGAGTAACATCTTGTAAATCAGATAATAGCTTATAGACAGTCTGTAACTTAATCGTACTATAAACACGAGAGAGTTGTTGCATTAACTTGAGAATAACAATACGTTGTAAAGGAGCAGCATATTGTAAAAGTGCTGGCTGACTCTTGACAAGAGCAAGAATAGGAGAGACTGACTTAACCACATGGAAAGGTGAAAACTTGGCTTCCAAAGCATCATATAGCTTAGCTAATTCAGGTAAGACTTCATTCAAGACACCTTTCGCTACCAGATCATTTAATAAAGCTTGTCTGGAAGGATTCGCTTGGAACTCTAATAGACTAGAGAATTGACTTGGTTTCTCAGCAGATTCATCCTCTTCGACAGGAATAGCGGTACTGTAGATATCCTTAATAGAAGGAACAGTTAAAGCAGCTAACAACACAGAAGAAGCTAGTAACTGCTTCTCTTCCACTTTCAAGTCTTTGCTCTTACTCTCTAAAGTAGAAGAGTATAACTTACTCCATGCATAAGCATGATATAACTTATTATCCGCTACCCAGAAGATCTTAGTCAACTTATCATAGTAAGTAACCATGAGTTTGGCCTTAGGAGAGCGTTTACTGGCTGCCACAATATTGTTGAAGTCTTCAATAATACGGAAGGCTTCATTCCATAACTCTAAAGTTGTAGCAACTTCTAACTGTGCACAACGAGTATTTAAATGCATATCAACAGCTTCAGCCGTCCATTCCCATTGAGTCTTAGTACCTCGCAGTCCACCAGTTTGTTGAGGTCTTTGCAAAGCAACTAATTGAGTACTAATAGCATCAGATAAACGACGGAATTCCATCACACGATTATATTCCAAGCAGAATTTGAATGCTCTCTCACAAGTCTTATGATAGACTTTATCTAACTTAGGAACACGAATGAGTAAATCTAGAATAGCACGATAAACCTCCCATAAGAACTTTAACCAAGGAACAACTACTTCACGATCAGTACGTTCTTTAGCACCATCTTCAGTCATAGAAGAAAGCATAATACTTTCTGGACTTTCTTCTTGATCTAAATCAGAGACACGAGCAGCAGCAGCTAAAGCTACACGATCTGCTTTTTGTCTTGCAATAGATGCACGTTTTTCAGCAAGATCTAATAAATGATTAATCACCACTTCTAATGAAGTTGGTTCATGATTAACACATCGATTACGATATTGATGAAGACCATCTTTAGCAGTGGGATGATCTTTTAAATCCACACAAAGTTCCAAATGCTTTAACATAAGGACTTCATAAGACTTATTCCATTCTTGTTCTTTCTTCTTTTTCTCACAGATAATATTATGAAGTTGTTCTAAAGCAATTCTTTTTTCTTTTTCTGCATTAGAACCTACGGCACTATTGATGAGATCTATGAGAATCATTCGAGAGAGAGAGAAAGAGAGAAAGAGAGAAAGAAAGAGGGTGAGAAATATGATCAGTAATCATAAGGAAGGTAATAGGAACAAGATCACAAAAAAAATAAATGAAAACTGAAAAGAAAGGTATCTTACCATTGGCACGCTTCAAGACATATTCAGGTTTGGAATTATTATTATTATTTCCACGATTCATTTTTTTAAAAAAATTCTTCTTTCTTGATTATGAGGAGAAAAGACCAATCAAAGAGAAGAAGAGAGAGTGAGAGAGGAATTAATTAATAAAATCTATCAATAAGATAGGCTCAATTAATCAAATCAATCAATCAATGCAAACCAGCAGGAGCAAAGCAAAAGCAAAGGGATGGAGGCGAACACCACCCAGCAGTCTGTGTGTGTGTGTGTGTGTGTGTGTGTGTGTGTGTGTGTGTTGTGCATGTGGCGTGTTGCTTCGTCCACCACAAACAACAAGAGACCGAAGGAAACTCTTAAAACTAGATATTTTTATTGATAATTTCGATTAGAAAAGTCGCTCTTTGCCACAGAGAGAGATGATCGAGGTGCAATGAAAAGTTGGTTGGATGAGATCAGCTAGATCATTCGGTCCTTTAGTAACAGAGAACTAGAAGAAGAAAAAAGTAAACAAGAATGCCTAATATTACTTTAATTCGTGATCATTTATTTGAATCATTAGGAAGAAGTTATACAGAGAAAGAATTTGATGAATTATGCTTTGAATTTGGTGTCGAAGTCGATGATGTGGCCACTGAAGTCATTGAGGTACATTGAAAAATAAATAAACAATGCCAATCAAAACTAACCTTATTCTCTCAATATAGTTCACAGGAGATGGAAGTAAAGCAGAGCATGTCGTCTATGTCATTGCTATTCCTGCAAATCGTTATGATCTCTTATGTCCTGAAGGATTTGCAAGAGCTTTACGTGTTTTCCTTGGTTTACAACCTGCACCAACGTATCAAGTTATCAAACCAACTTCCTTATTACGTATGAATGTTTCCTCCTCTACGGCTACCATTCGTCCATTTGTCGTTTGTGCTGTATTACGAAATATTCATTTTAATCCTCGCCGATATAAGAACTTCATTGACTTACAAGAAAAACTACATCAAAATATTTGTCGTAAACGTTCTTATGTTGCAATTGGTACACATGATTTAGATACTATTGAAGGACCTTTTCGTTATGTTGCCCTCCCACCCCAGGAGATTAACTTTGTACCTCTCACTGAAGATCATGGCCGATCTTATTCAGGCAAAGAATTAATGGACTTCTATCGTGAAGATCCTTCTGCCAAGCATTTAAAGCCTTATACTGATTTAATCTATGATTCTCCTGTCTACCCGGTGATTTATGATAATCAAGATCGTGTGTTGTCTCTTCCTCCTATCATTAATTCCAAGCATTCTCGTATTACTCTCTCAACCAAGAATGTCTTCATTGAATGTACTGCCACGGATTTAACTAAGGCTAATATTGTCTTAGATACGGTGGTTACTATGTTCTCTGAGTATTGTGATCAACCTTTCACAGCTGAAGCTGTGGAGGTGGTATATGAGGATGGACGTCAACACATTACTCCATTGCTTGCTCAACGTTCTTGTGATACGAAGATTAGTGATGTCAATGGTATCTTAGGATTAGATTTATCCCCCGAGACCATCTGTAAGTTAGTGGATCGTATGCAATTAGGACCTTCTGAATATCTCCCTGAGCAATCTGTAGTGAGAGTGCAAGTACCTCCTACACGTTCTGATATCTTGCATCCTGTGGATGTGGTCGAAGATGTCGCAATTGCCTATGGCTATAATAACTTACCTATCCAAGTTCCTTCCACTATTTGCATTGGTGCGGCTTTACCCATTAATCAATTTGCAGACTTGTTGCGAATTGAAATCTCTCAAGCTGGCTTTATGGAAATGCTAACACACGGTTTATGTTCTACCGCAGAGAATTTCACTAATTTACAACGTCCTGTTGGTCCAGCTGTTCAATTATCTAATCCAGCCAATATTGAATATGAGGTAGTCCGAACAACGTTAATTCCTGGGGCTTTGAAGACATTGGCCTTTAACGAATCCATCTCTCATAAAGAGGGTGTGAAGTTATTTGAGATCTCTGATGTGGTTGAGATTACCGATAATGATGTAGGTGCCAAGAATGTTCGTCATATTGTTGCCTTATATTCTTCTTTAACTGCTGGATTTGAAGTGATTCATGGATTAGCGGATAAGATCATGACTGCAGTACAGATTCAACCTGAAGCCTCATATGGTGCTTCTTCATTAACTGCAGATGAGATTGAAAGTCGTAGACGTGTTGCTCGTAGTGGATTGGAATATTATGTTCGCCCTACAGATGATGGACTCTATTTTGCTGGTATGAACGCGGAGATTGTCTTAGTGAATACTGAAACCAAGACAGAACAAGTTGTAGGACATATGGGTGTTGTTCATCCTAATGTTCTTCGCAATTTTGAGATTACCTATCCTGCCTCGATCTTGGAACTTAACTTGGAGCTGCTAATGTAAAACACCGATCTGTCCAGTCTACCGGCCTTTCAGAATGGTCAAACGTTAGATAAGAGAGATAACGAGAGAGAAGAAAGATGAAGGAAGTTAGGTGGGAATTAAGCTTTCGAATGAGATGCCAAAGACGATGGAGTCACGCTAGCATTGATTCAACTATACTAGGTTCATTGGACTATACACGAATGTTGTCATAAGCTTAACTTCTAAGATAATCTGCTTTTTCGTTCTTTGGTATTTTCGGAGTTTCACTTGAGAGGCACACAGAGAGAAAGGGATTGTGGGAGTCCCTCGTTGAGATCATCCAAACTGAGCAGCTGGTAAGAGAAATGAATTGTCTAATGAAGATACTCGAGGTGCTCTCTTTCTTCATCATCTTTCAGTCTTCTTCGCTTCTTCCTTCTCTCTGCTACTCATCCCCTTTAGTGGCGAATGATCCCAATCATAATCATATGTATGATGACAAAGGATTTGATTGGACCCTAGGAAATACCTCTGTACGACTCTCTGCAGTCACTTATTGTCCTGTTGAAAGCTATTTAAATCGCAGTTATCAAGGATATTTACATGATTTTCAACCAGTTTATCCTATTTTCTCTAAAGCCTTTGATGTTCAAGGATTAATAGGGTTCATTCCATCTCAAAAGATGATTTATATTGCCTTTCGAGGAACTACTTCCTTAATTGATTGGTTAAATGATTTTGATACAATCCTTGTGCCTTATCCACCATGTCAAGGATGTGAAGTTCATCAAGGGTTCTATCTGGCGGAGCAAGATGTGTTTCCAATCGTCTTATGTCAAGTCCGGTCGCTACTAAGGGAGCACAGTGATTATGATGTTATGGTAACTGGCCATTCACTCGGGGCTGCTTTAGCGACTCTAACAGCACTTGATCTAATCCAGTCCAAACTACCCAATACTTTGGTACGTCTGATGACCTTTGGCTCTCCTCGAGTAGGCAGCTTATCATTTGCTCAATACGCCTCTTCGATTATTGAAAATCGAGTCAGAGTCACTTTTCATAGGGATGTTGTGCCACACGTACCTTGGCAAGAGTTTTATGAGCATATATCAGGTATTATGCTACATATCACCTTTTTGTTGTGATGTCATGATAACCATCAACATGATGATTAGGTGAATGGTATCAAGCAAATTCATCTTCCATAAAAGCTTGTCATGGCTTTGAAGATGAAAGTTGCTCGGATCAGTGGTACGTGCTAAGCTTGGACGATCACATGACATATCTTGGGATCTACCTGTCTTGTGAGACGGTAGTCTCTTCCTCCTTACCAGGATATAACAACAAGAAACAACATGACTAAGCAACAAAAACAAATTAGCTTGACTGAAGGTAATAAATATATTACACTAACTAACAAACTTAACGCACCCGAGAGGAACTATCACTATTTTGCAGACACAAGTAACTAAAAGACCACACGTACAAGAAACGCGACGCATTGTTACTACACCAACCAATTCTACCACAGTGGCAGATGGTGCGGATCTACAGTACATTTAGCTGGCCAACAACACCTGAACTAATGCAGTACGGGTAGGGTCAGACCACGACCAAGTTAGCAAATCAAATACTGATTTTATGCACTCTATAAAATGCGCTCATGTATTACTATATAAAAAAGACGCTCTATATTATATCATACTGTGCTCCAAGTAGTATGATTCTGTTCGTTTTGAAACCATGATATCATGATAACCCAGTGAAAATCATGATTAAAATATGTAAGAGGATAGAGAAGACATTGCGTAAGAAGAATGCGAGATCATATCTTCTTGTATGATCAACTCGTTCTTCTTCAGGTTGCTCTTGTTGACAACCAGCAGTTGTAGTGATAGCAGCAATGGTGCTATGAGGACTCTTGCTTGTACTGGCTAGGACCATGGCTGCAATTCTCTCATATTCACATTGCCTTCGAAACCAAGCAAACCTTTCATTTCTTGATTGCCTGACAAAGTTGGCATCAAAGAGAGGAAGAAGAGAAGCCGAGGATCGTCTGGTAGAGTGATGATGGCCATCGTGTACAATATGATCAGCCACTTTGCACATCTTTTTAACCATTTCTCTTTCTGTTGTGGATAGTGGGACTAATAGCAAGGGCACAACCTGGGAAGAAGTGGATCTACTGGTGCTATCATCATTTGTGTCATCTTCGTTCTTCATGATGAATGACTATCTCTCTCTCTCTCTATCACACTGTGTTGAATGAATCTTTAGTGCAGTTTAACAGAACTTATTTCACAACAATATGGTGCGACTTCAATCAACTTCGCGACTTCACCGCTTTGTTCTGGCCAACCTTTCGCTTTGCCGTGCGCATGTGAGCGCTGAACTTCAAACTCCTTCACAGCCAAACCCTCCTTTTCCTACTTATAAACCTATCTTTGGCTTGAACTGGGGGCATTGTAAGTTTTAACTCCATAATTCATCCTCTTACTGATACATCCAACATGTTCATCCTCTCACTGATTGAGGAGGGAAGTGCACCATCATTCTTTGAAGATGATTGAGAGAGACAAGATAGCCGATAAGTTATGTCTCAACAAGCTTTTACAACAAGATTACCTATTGATTGTCAATCTCATATCTTGACCTATCTGGGATTAAAAGATCTTTCTAAGTTAGAGTTGGTGGCTCATTATTTTCATGATTTGATTCATCAATCTGATTTTCCCCAACAATACCTCCTGGAACACTTTTTCTCCTCGTCCTCCTCTACTACTAATGCTTCTACTAATATTACAACTACCTCTTCCTCCTCCCCCTCCTCCTCTAGTTATATTTTCCCACCAATTCGCATTCATTCTGCTCGTTCTATTTACAAAGAACTACAACAACGTATCTGTCAGAAAGAAATTCCCTTGGATATGCTCGTTAAGGGTGTCCTTGACGCTTCTTCTATTGATCGAGTACAAGAAAGTCCTTTAAACATATTGAAAGATTCTCGATGCTATATCCTCTATAACCTCTTTCATGTCACGCATAACAGTGCATTTTCTCAACAGAGCATTTGTGGATGTGCCACTGGGCGTTCATGTTATTGGTCAAGTGCACCAAATCCTAGCGAGAATTCCATAGAATTCTTGACTTTAAATCTAAAGAGTACGCTCTCTCTATTGACCGGCTTCTTCATCTTACCATATCGTGCTTTCTTCCATCCAAATGAGCCAACCTATGCCCCAAAAGAAGTTGCTTTGCAAGTGATCTCACCTTCTTCTCAACCACAACCCTTTTCTTCTATGACGATGACAGATCTTCCCCCACAATATCGACATGCGGCAGTAGATCTGTATGAAGGTGTATCATATACTTCACCATTCTATACTGTGGAAAATAACTTTAATGTACAAACTTTCCAATTACCCCATGCTGTTCCTTGCCTTGGTGGTCAGGTGCGCTTGCTATTTCGTGGCAAGCATCAACGTCAACCAGGTGAAGCTATTGGTGTTCAAGGAGCGGATGACTTCTACCTATGCATATCTCGAGCTGATGTTTTGGGCATCGCATTACTATCTGCTGATCTTGTTCCTTCTGTGCCAACTTCTGCTCATTTATTAGGAGAATTAATTTGGAATTTACATGGATCAGATGTCACTGTCTATCCTCCTGCACCTACTGACTTACAAAGGATGGGAAGGAAGTGCAGGGACAAGACTTTATTTAAGCTTCATCTCTAGATTGAAGCAATATTTTCAACACATCCAATGCAACCAGGAAACATTTATAGAAGAAGAGCCAGGGAGAGAAACAAGAATAAAGTGGATCATAAATTCAAAAAGCAGTGAATTTTGTTGCATTTCCCTAGTGGCAAAGCTGATACAAGAGTTAGGATGGATGATGATCATAATGGCGATAACAATGAAGATGATGATGACGATAATGATGACGAGGATGCTGATATATTATTTTTAAGTTGATCGCCATACAAACAGAGAGAGAGGGAGACAGATATATATATATAAAACGCACTCTTGACAAAGCTACCAGCAAAATTACGTGAACCTTTATTAAATGATAAGATATATTACATGCTGGTTTTGCTTCTTCTATAATATATTTTCCATTTTACATCAACAAGCGTATATAACACTTTTTATGACTTTTCTCCCATGACCGGCAGATTTCAATCCGAAAAGACCATTTATGCAGCTAAAAATCAGACTTTTACGCTCTTTTCGTGTTCGTTAGGCAAACACAGGAAGGGACACAGCAGGCACCGCTGAGAAGAAATTGATTTTAATTTCAATTTCTCGAGTCGATCTTATTATCTTGTTCCACGAATTTTGATTTATGTTTCTAGGGGTCTTGAGTCAGCATTTTTGTTTATATAATCATGATTCGAGGTGGTTTCCGTGCAAGGAGGAGAGCGTTGTCTTCCATGGCGAGTGTCTTTCCTCCCATGCAATTGGCAAGGAGATCCACACAAAAGATTTTTCTTGGAAGATATTTTCGCGAAGAGGATAACAATGTATTTAGCGAACAAGAATCGAAAATTTTGGAAAGTTCTCGGAAAAGAACAGAACAGGCAATCATCAATTGTGACGAAGACGAGTTCATTAGTACAGCGTTCGACTTTATGAAGGAATTGGAAGATCTTCCTCAAAACTGCGTGTTATATTTAAACAAACAGTTGATGTTTCATGGCCCGTCGTCCCATGTGCACGAAGCCTATCGCAATATCTTTCGCAAAGCGTTCCAAAAAGCGATGTATGCGGAAGGTCACCCATCAGCAATACATTCGAACCACAGTGGGTTCTTTTTTATTGGTCCAAGAGGAGTCGGAAAAAGCGCCCTTCTCCAGACCACGACACTCGTGACCGGGCAATTACTGCCAAAGTTCATCAGCATGTATGCAGATAGTGATACGCTCAGTGATACCGGTGATATACGTAAACTGTTAATATACATGATCAATTCGTTTTTTCCGGACAAGATTATTCCTGAAGATACACATATAAATGTTGTCCTTGCCATTGTGGAAGCGTCACGGATATCACTTGGTATCTTTCTTGACGAGGCGCAAGAGAGATACAAGAATCAATACGATTGGAAATATTTACATTCGTGCATAACTTCATACAATGCTGCTGTCTTCTTGAGTGGCAGTAGCTCGTTTCTTGCACCACGGGTGAAGTTAACAACGGAAGATAGAGAATATCTTTGTTCTATCAATGATGATAAAGATCGCCCCTCCCTGAATACCACGAAACTGACTCAAGAAAGTATCGTTGGCTTCCAACGGCCACGGCAATACATAGACTATTTTGCAACCCGCATGCAGCATTTTCGCATTATTTATTTAGATTGGATTGCAAGCGCAGATCTGGCGAATCATTCCAACGTAGCCATTCAGGAGTATGTTATGCGTTTATGGAAAAACGAAGGACTACGTGATGATGAACTAGTCCATCGTAAATCCTTAATGTTGGATGTTTCACGTATCCACAGTGTATGTGGAGGGCGCATAAGAACCTTAGAAGCATGGCGCCATACTAAGGATGCGTCGGTGCTAGTTGAATTTAACCCCTCAGCCATTACGGAGGAAATGACAGAATTGCTGAAGCCTTTCTTTGCTCAAATCGAACATTTTGGGAAGTTTGATCCGTTCAATCTGCCTGTGCTGCAGATATCTCGCGCTCATGCCAAAATTGGAGGAGGGTTTCAAGGCAATGTCAATGAGTTTGTTAGGAACAAACTATTAACATATATTGGATCTGACTCGGTGACTCTCTACTCCCCTGCAGTATACTTGCTGTTAGCAAAGTGTATCCCCAGTGTATTTATCTCCCATTCCGAAGCGGGTGATACGAAGCAGTTGCTTGCGACTGTGGAATATCTGAGATCCGCCGCGATCGTTGTATGCTCGAGTGATCCTGATTCGCGAGCATACATGTCGCAAGTGGTTTCCAACATTGAGAACTGGGAAACGGAACAAGTGAACAAACAGGGAAGGAACAAAATAGTGGTGCTTTTATCCAAGAGTTACTGCAAAAAAGTGGATGATGCGTCACAAGACACTGGATCAAAGCGAGAATGGTCACTCATCCAGAAGCGACTAGCAGCGAACCCGCATGATCCAAGCGTGATTTTAACGTATGTGAGTCCCTTTGCGGAAAATGTGACTGGTTCTGTCAAAGATTTTGTGCAGAAACGATCGCTACTAAAGTTCGGAGAACACAACAATGCGAGTTTACTTGCCAGAATTATCGAACTGTAGGCCCTTTTGACCAGTTGGATTTTCTCGCTAGTCCCCAGTTAATGCTAACTTAGCTATTACTAAGCTAACCCTAAACCAGAGTATTTTTACAGACAATCGAACGAGCCGACGATGATAGCGGCTTTCATATGAGTGCTTACGTTCCCTGAGCATTTGAGCTAGACTAAGTGAGCTACTAGGGTGAGATAGAGGAGGGTAACAACCAGGAATCCTTTGACTATGATGGTTCATTAGAAACTGAGATACGTGACTCTTAATAGATGGAATCAAAGGTATATTAGCTTTCACTTACTTCATATAGATATATAGTCTAGCTATTACGAGCTGGAGGCATGCTTTACGAGGAAGCGTGTTGTCATAATGATAGCAAATGTAGGAATCTCCTAGGTGGATCTTGATGAGAGAATACTCTCTACTTAAACTCTTCTCATCAATCTCTCGCAAGATAATATCGCAGAGAAACTAATGGTATTCATCATCTGACCATAAAACCACCTCATACCACCTCATACCACCTCGACTCAAGAAGAGCCTCCAAATGTCCACGATTAGAGAGATTTTCAGTTTTCACCATAATATCCATAATATGGATATTTGCTTCTGGTTCGTGTTTTTTGGACGAACGCGTTAGTTTGGTTCATGTTTTTTCTTGGGAGTAACGCGTTGTTTGCTGAGGGGTAACGGTGCTATTCGGCAGTGACAGAGTAAGTGAATTACTAACGAGTCAACAGTAGTAAGTGAACTGTATTAGTCAGTAGTTTATTATTCTCTCATTAATGAGAGAAGATGAACAAGATAGGTGAAGAAGAAGTAATTGCAGAAGTAGCAGGAGGAGGAGGAGGAGGAGGAGAAGGAGAAGGAGAAGACTTTGAGAATATCCTGGACACTGTCACTGACCATATAGAAGACACTTTTAGTGAAGATGAAGGCTATGAAGTTACTACCGTGAGAGAGAGACAACAGCCGCAGGAGCAGGAGGTGGAGGTGGAGCAGGAGGTGGAGCAGGGAGAGCAACGGCTACTACCCACAGCGATGCTACCCGAGGATGCCTTCGCCTTCGCCCCTCCACTTGAACAACAACAACCTGAAGGACCTTTCCGAGGGAGTGAAGAAGATGTAGCAATAGGAAGTGAACAACAACCTGTAGAAAGTGAAGGGGTAGTAGCAGCAGGAGGAGGTGGTGGAGCAGGAGGAGAAGGAATGCCAACTTCACTACTCGAGGAGGAGGCTATGGGGGAGGGGGAGCTAGTGAGTTCTTCTCGTATGGTCTCTGAGCAAGCAGTCCCTTCGCCTATGAGAACTACACCTTTCCAGCCTGTCCATAACAGACCTCTGGAAGAAGAAGAAGTAGTAGTAGTAGGAGGAGGTGGGGTAGATGGAGATGGAGATGGAGATGTCACTTCAGCAGTTGACTCTTCTACTACTATCACCACTCCTCCTGCTGCTACTCCTTCCGTCACTACCACTACCACCACCACCTCCTCCACCTTATCTCCTCTTCAACCACAGCCTGACCACTATCCCAGCAATACTCTCAACAACCATAGTCATCACAGTAGCCCTGCCTCCAAGGCAACGGTAGCAACGGCAACACTGCACAGGATCTCTCTCGACCAGATGGTGCAGGAGGCGGAGACTGCTACCACTGCTATACAAGCTAAACTCTCCTCTCGACAACAGAAAGAGAAGACCTCTTCTTCTTCTCTTCTTGTGAAAGAGAAGAAGTCTCATCTACTAGCTAATAACAAGCACTCTTCTTCTTCTGATGCTTCAGATAGCAGAGCAATAGCAGGAGGAGGAGGAGCAGGGGAGCCTACCATCTCCTTGCCTCCTATTGTTGGTCATAAGCCTTCCAACAAGTCAACAATGAGGAGTTATGGTATGAAGAAGAATAGACGACATAGTCTAGGATCTTCCCCTCCTCCTCCTGCTGCTGCTACGCCTGCTAGTAGTGCTCCTACTAATAGTATGGAGTCACGCAGTAGTCACAAATCACTGGGATTAGATCACAGTCATGAAGCAGAGGAGATTCTAGATATTATGAGAAGGTCTGAGAAGTCTAGTGTAGCAGGAGGAGCAGGAGGGAAGAAGACCAAGAGAGGAGGAGGAGGAGGAGGTAGTGGCAGATCTCACCAGCCTCTCTACCTTCGCATGCTTGCTAAGGCCAAGAGATTGTTAGCTGAAGAAGAACGAGCCAAGGTGAGACGATCTATTCTCATGTTACCCTATCGTATCATGTGCTGCAGACTGTTAGCACTGTATGTGTATTCTGTATGTGTGTATGTGTCTGTGTGTGCACCGTGTACTGTGTGCTTCGTGTGTGTGTGTGTATGTGAGTGTGTGTGCATGTCTATGTACTGTGTGTGTATGTGTGCGTATCTATTTGTGTGTGTACTGTTTGTACCCTGTGTGTTGTGTCTGTGTGTGCGCCTATGTACTGTATGTGTGTATGCGTGTGTGCTATATTGACTAACATATTATTATTGTTATTATCATCATTGTGTTCTCTATCTATAGCAAGAAGAATACAAACGATTACGTGATCAACGAGCTAAAGGTCATTATAGTCGAGATGAGATCCTCCAACACATGAAACAACACGATGAAATCATGCGAATGAAAGCTATGGAATCCAAACAAAACCATCATCATCACATTGGTCAAATACGAGCATTACGTAAGAAAGGTCATTCTGACGAAGGAGGAGGAGGAGGAGGTGTAGCAGGAGGAGGAGGAGGAGAGGATGACCCACTAGTCCATCAAGTATCTCAACTTCTCGATGGTAATGGTAACGAGGATAATGATTCTTTAGACTCTCTTGTCATTCGTGGTCATCGACGAAGACTGCCATCTGATGAAGTCTATGATGCTATAGCCTATAAGGTAGAAGATGATGCCAAGGAGAGAAAGGCGAAGTATAAGAAGCTACAGGAATTGATTAGCTCTACCCCTTCCCCTACCAAGACTACTAACAGCAACAACAAGCACAGCTACCACCACCACAGTCCTAGTCCTCATGCTAGTCCTAGTCCTAGCCATCCACTTCTTCGAATGTTTCATGAAGATGAGAAGGAACTTCGATCATCCTCATCGCTCTTAGATATTCAGAACGGTAGTGATAGTGTAGCAGGAGGAGGTGGTGGAGGAGGAGGAGGAGGAGGAGAGATGGAGTCTCCTCGTCTCATACAATTGTCTCCTCGTACTAAGCAATCTCTTGCCATGAAGAAGCAGAAGGAATCACCCAAACCATCACCACCTGATGGGGTAACACCACCACCTGGTATGGAGACAGAAGACAAAGAAGTGCAAACAGAGGCGTTGGAGGTAGTGAAAGAGGAGGTGCAGGAGGAGGTAGTGGTAAGGTCGTTGGCTGATGAAGTCCAACAAGTAGAGATTGACCCGTTCTTCTTCACTATCAAAGGTAGTGATGGGCCAGGAGGAGGAGGAGGAGGAGGAGTTTTACTGGGTAGAGAGATTGCTACCTGTTGCCCAGCACCATGGTTCGATCTCCTCCTCGGTAGTGATGACTGCCTTTACCACGATGAGAAGACAGAGGAGGATGACTTGAATAGGAGGTGATACTAGCTACCCTCTCCTCCTCCTCCCCCTCCCGCTCCCCCTGTAGCCCATCTGCGTTGACACACCAGGGCAGTGGTAGTAGTGCTTCAGTAGCACTACCATGCATCTAACTACTTGTTGGTGGATGGTGATGGTAAGTTAACGCAGGCAGGCCCTGTTAACATAACATAACAGATGAGGGTAGTGTGGGGTGAAACCTAATATCCATGGATATGTAACTACTCTAGATCAATAAGAATTATAATTAAATATGTTTATAGTGGGTGTTATTGTTATTATTATTATTATTAGTAGAAGAAGAAGAAGTATATTTGTAAATATTTTAATATAAAGAAATCATTTAGGAATGTCAGATATAAAGGGAGCATTACATTGTTGTTAATAGAGGACATCTAAAGCAACAGCATTACAATGAATGAGATTACTTTGCATTGCATTACATTCAAGAGAAAAAGAGATAAACCACGAAAATCCGAAGACCGAAAACAGCATAAACGCGCTCTTTCATGGCACTCTGTCTACAGTATACCTTTCATAGCCCAAGTACTCACTAATAACACAATAGTAAGCCTTCACCTCCTATCTACCTCTCTATCACACGATCACAAATATAGATAAGAGTGATCTATTCGTTTTCCAAAGTTGCTCAAGAACCAACCATCATAACACAAAATAAACATTCATTTTAACTTGAATTAATTGTTACTTGGAGAAGACTATCCTATCTCTTAGTGTAGTAGTAAGAGATACTAGATAGTAACATACACTACAATACACTACAATACAATAAACTCCAACCCCCAAAACGACCACCACTTTCCCTTTAGTTTACTTAGTTTTTCAACGCAACGTTTTTTGTTCGACACA